>CABFOS010005267.1:5592-18863 GCA_900660315.1 Diretmoides pauciradiatus | reverse complement strand
TATGTCTGTCTGTATATCTTACTATTGGCTTTACGCAGCAAGTCTTATATAAGGGTGCTGGCAAGCGGTTAGTGTAGGGGTGCGGTAACATGATTTCTCGTTGGGTTTTTTTTGTGTTTGTCTGGGCGCAGGTGCTTGCGGTTAGTGTAGGGGTGCGGTAACATGATTTCTCGTTGTGTTTTTTTTTGTTTTTTTTTGGTTTTTTTTGTGTTTTTCTCGTTTTTTTTGTTTTTGTTTTTTTTTTTTTGTTTTTTTTTGTCTGGGCGCAGGTGCTTGCCAGCACCTAGATAGGGATATTATCTGTTACTATGATAATCCAGATGATGGTGCTCTTGAATATCTGTTTAACTTCAGTATCCTATATGCAAAGTTTTTATTCACAAGCAGAAGTTCTCAAAGTAATAAAAACAATAGACTTTTGAAGTATTTTGAAACTTTTCCCCCTGAAACCCTTGAAAGTTTGTGAACTTGTGCTATTTTAGCGAACGCGCTGCCATAGATGAAGATTGTCCCTCGCTGCCTCCCGTCCTGAGCAGTTACGCCTTGCCGAAGTGGCTCCTCCTCCTCGTTCTCCTCCTCGTTCTCTCCGGCTTTGTGGAACCCACGCCGCAGTTACCTTCTCCAGGATACCGGGACTGCTAAACATCTGAAAATGGCCCTCCACGTACCCAAAGCTCCGGGCTTTGCCCAAATGTTGAAGGATGGCGCTAAGGTGAGCTTCAATCAGCATGAACCCCATAAGTAAAGTGTTCCGTTTATGATCTTTATGATCTAACGGCGCTTAGCTGCCGTTAGCCGCTGAGGAAGCACATTCATGCACTCTCATGTGGGAGAGTTCTAGAACACCGCTAGGCCGCTTGTTGCTGCTAAACCTGTCAGACAAACCTTTCCACATCTTTTAAGTCTCCTTCGGCACTTCAAACTAGCAGCTGTATGTGTCTGAAACGCTGTAGCTGGAGTGCTAAGTGATAGATTGATGACAGTAACGTTGAGTGGCTAGCTAGCAGCAAGCACGCCCAGTTAGCTAATAGCTAATGTAACATAGAAGAAGAAGATCTGTCAGGACTGGGAGAAAGCGCTCACTGTCCTTCATACATCCACTGTCAAGTTCTGGTCAGAGGATGTTTGATTCATTCTGGTTTTTAGGTCAAATAGGTTGCTGTTTCACATCTTAAGCTGTGTTTCACCTAGACTTGAACGTTACCTTTTTTGTGCATGACGAGAGTCGCTGTCAGTACAAGGCGTTGTTTTCCGCATCTCCAGACAGTTTGAACTCACAGCCCCCTAGTCCCCAAGATGACTGTTACGGGGTCTAGTTAGATCGATTATGGATATCTTAGACAAACAATGACGTAAACGATAAATGCACGAATACGTCTGCTTATGATGACAGGGTTTGGTTCATAATTAGAATTAATTTGATCAATGAGTCAATGAGTAAGAGATCAAAACCCCTTAAGATTAGCAATCTTGTTTTCAAGGGGGTCCTACATGTATACAGTAGAAAGTTACAGTGCTAGCCTATACAAGACAGGACAATCATTCATACCTACATACAATATACAGACATCTCCATGGCTCAGGCCATCAGAACTTCAAATTTCCTACATAATTTCTACAATTAAATAACAATAATACTGATAAAATTGTTATTCTGTACATCCTACAACTAGAAGCAGGAGCAGGTTGACTGAAGATGGGTGAAGAGCGTTGTTAATCAGTCTTTTGACATGGATACTAGCAGAATCTGTTGCACCGTCATTTGTAACTCGTGCCTTTTGTCTTTTATTGTTCAATCCAGCACTATTCAGGACTCGAGGAGGCAGTCTACCGTAATATCCATGCCTGTAAGGAGTTGGCCCAGACCACACGTACAGCTTATGGGCCAAACGGTAAGCACTAAGATGTGTTCTTTGCAGTCTTGGTTCACACTATGAGCGCTTGAAAGTTTGATAGGAGACATCTGAACCCAGGGATGTTTTGAAGCCACTTGACCCGAGTAATGACATTTGTTTTTCTTCCAGGCATGAATAAAATGGTCATCAACCACTTGGAGAAGCTGTTCGTCACCAATGATGCTGCAGCAATTCTTAGAGAGCTTGAGGTGAAGAAATGTTAGACTTTTGTGCAATATATTTCTGTCGAACAACTAATACATTTAGAATACTGAATTGTCCTCTCGAATCTCGTTGTTTTCAGGTGCAACATCCAGCAGCCAAGATGATTGTGATGGCATCTCACATGCAAGAGCAGGAGGTCGGAGACGGGACTAATTTTGTCTTGGTGTTCGCTGGAGCTCTCCTGGAGCTGGCTGAAGAGCTACTCAGAATGGGCCTGTCTGTGTCAGAGGTAAACACAGAACTCATTACTATATTAGGGGAAATTATTGTCCATTGTGATTTCCATGTGTACATTATAGTGACAGTTTAATGTTGGTTGGTTTTGTGATGGAAAGGTTTAATGAAAGCACTTGAGGCCTTTTACAATCGACTGCCAAGCAAAATATTCAAGCATGATGTTTATGTATATAGGCTAATTTAATAATTAGCAGTAAAGAATACACGTAATGCGTAACATGCAGTCTATATCGCTCTTTTACTTCTCTGAAGAGGATGAATTGCGCTCATTGTAAGGATTTGAAACAATCTGCCCTGTGGCAATCTGGGAACCCAGAGGCTCAATCGGTCTGACGACCATCTAAGCCTCTGGGATCGCTGGCCACTAGTTTTGGCCTACCGGTCTAGCCGATATCCGGCCGCCGATCATTTAGTTTTTAGTTTTTGTGGTCATTTTTTATATCAAACTTTTGCCATATCCTGTCGGCAAGTAAACTACCGTGTCACGTTTGTCAAGCAAATATGTTAAAGGTGGGGTCCCTCCCAGATGATTTTTGGCATAATTTTGATTTTCTCATAATATCCCGACAGTAATCAATAAAATAAGACATATGACACATGAATTAACATGCATAATCTGGGGGAAGAGGCAGGAGCGAAAAAACCAACAGCCAATCAAAGTTCAAACCAAGTCAAATGATTGGAATGGCCGAGCTGTCTATCAAACGAGCTTGTTAACGAGTTGGCAGTTGTGAGACAGGAGAGGGAGAGAGCGTTTTGAGGGCATTCCTGATTGCGGGGGCGTTGCTAATCGTTTGAGACATTTGAAAATATTTCTAAGTCCAGCCCAAAACAACGAAGGGAGGATTGCACCTTTAAATAAAGCAATAACACTGAAAAAACGGCTGGCAGCAGACCAGTCCCCGGAAGAGGAAGTCGCTATCCAGAAGAATCAGAATCAGATTCTGATTCTTCTGGATAGCGACTTCCTCCTCCTCCTTATCGTATTTTGTCCGATTGATTTGTTTAACGTATTTTCTTGACAAACGCGTTGTGTTAGCTTGCTTGCTGACAGGATATGGCAAAAGTTTGATATAAAAATGACCATAAAAACTAAAAGCTAAATGATCGGCAGCCAGAAGAGGAAGTCCGTTCTTCAGATCTGCTGGCTAGACCGGATGACCAGGAACTAGTGCCGGCGATCCCAGAGTCTACTATGGTTATAGTAGACTGACTGAGACCGAGATTGGCCCTGTGGTGACTGCATATCAAGAGCTATTGACCTCAATTGCTGAAAGACTGCAGTGTTTCACATATGCTTAGGTTTGAGCGCCCCATCAACAATATAGGACAAATATATAGGAAAGACCCAACAAGATTGATTATTGAAATGGTTGAGTCTTTGCTGTCCGAAGAAGCGGCACAGCATAATCAGATGTATTTTCTCAGTGCCCTTATTACACTTTGCCTTAGGTGATCGAAGGCTACGAGATGGCATGTAAGAAGGCTCTGGAGATCCTGCCAGAATGCGTGTGTTCCTCACCCAAGAACCTCCATGATGTTAATGAGGTCACAGCTCTCATCCGTACAGCCGTAATGAGCAAACAGTATGGCAATGAAGACTTCCTAGCCAGTCTCATTGCTGAGGCCTGTGGTGAGTCATAAATGGAGGCTATACTGGGCATAAAACTTAAAAGATAATTAACTTGACTGAAGTATTCAACTGGTTGTCTGACATGTTTCCTATTGGTGTTGCAGTCTCCATCTTCCCAGAATCTGGCAACTTCAATGTTGATAATGTCAGAGTATGCAAGATCTTGGTAAGAAGGACGGCCCATTTCAGAAAGTGTGTGTGTGGGTGTTTGCTACTAAGTTAATGTCTCTGGTGTCTTCAGGGTTGTGGGTTGACTGCCTCTACAATGCTACATGGCATGGTTTTCAAGAAGGAGACAGAGGGAGACGTCACATCAGTTAAAGATGCCAAGATTGCAGTCTTCTCCTGCCCCTTTGACTGCACGGTGACAGAGACCAAGGTGAGAAAAAATGTCCTCATTGTCTGATACTTTGGAACAGTAGGACTAATAAAAGCTGTAATATAATAAACAACTCATAAGCAAGGTATGCTAAAGCAGTCCCCGGCTATTGACAATGGTATCGTCTTTCATAGGCATTTTACACGTCCACATCATCCAAAGCACTGAGCAGACTTCATCCAACCAGTGGTGTGAATACTGTCATTTTATGAATATTGGTGTAAACCATGGTCTTCTCTTTCTCTTAGGGCACAGTGTTGATAAAGAATGCTGAGGAGCTCATGAACTTCAGTAAGGGAGAGGAGGATATGATGGAGGTCCAGGTGAAGGCCATTAAGGAGTCTGGTGCCAACGTGGTGGTAACCGGGGGCAAGGTGGCTGACATGGCACTGCACTACGCCAACAAATACAAGCTCATGGTGGTCAGGTAAGCACAAGATTACCTCAAGTTTCAGCTTAATTTGTCCCAATGAGCAGTTGGTTTCACAACAAGTACTGAGTACATTACATAAAACACACAAGACTGACGGGCACAGAAAACAAGTATTAATTTCAGGCAATTTAAGACAAATCCTCATCAACATCATCATGGCCTCCATCTTCCCTTACCAATCTAAGCCAGTCGGGATAAAGGAGACGTTGTACCTGTTTTTCTTTGCAGGCGTTCAGTCTAGCAGGCGTTCAGTCTGGAAATGCATTATACTAATACATGTGACAACACTTAAGTTCCCCTGGCAATTTGGGCTTAGTTTTCTGGCACTGTTAAATGTGGGATTTATTTATTTATTTTGGGCAGTGCTAGTGAACGATAATGTTTGGTCTCATTCACTTTAATCTTATGAGAGGCAGTAACAATGTTCAGTAACTTCCTCTTATTTTCCCCATCAGACTGAACTCCAAATGGGACCTCAGGAGGTTATGCAAGACTGTCGGAGCTGTAGCACTCCCCAGGCTGGTGAGTACCTAACGCTCAGGTTTAAATCTACTGATCAAAACAATGCAGACCATCATACCATTTCTTTTCTCCTATCCCAGACCGCTCCAACTCCAGAGGAGATGGGTCACTGTGACAGCGTTTACCTGACAGAGGTGGGAGACACCCAGGTGGTGGTCTTCAAACATGGTAAAGTCCTCTCTGTCTTTGCCGCAGTCATGTGACTGTATATACTTTAAAGCACATCTTTGGTCAGTAGTCTGCTGTGCTTGAGGTTTGAATACTGTTGGTCACTGAGAGTGTTCTCTGGTCTGTCACCTCTCAACAGAGAAAGAGGATGGTGCCATCTCAACGCTAGTGATCAGAGGCTCCACTGACAACTTGATGGATGACATTGAGAGAGCTGTTGATGATGGCGTCAACACCTTCAAGGTTCTGGTCAGGGTAAGTCAAAGGCTCAGCCGAAATCGGAGCATTTATTTTGGTCCAATATTGATTTTGCTAATTGGGAAGTTAAATTAAAGATATTTGCCAGTAATATTCTTTTGTGGTTAATCACAACAAAGTTACATTGAAGGTTATTTGACTGCTGAAATTTGTTTGTACTATAATTGATACGATTGATAATATAATTTAGGCCCTCTCCAGACTACTACTAATTAATCTTTTGTGTCAGATTTTTAAAGGGTGTAGTGTAGATTTCAGCATCTCCTAAAATCATTCATATGTTAGTTTTTGTTTTGTTTTTTTAATTTTTGCTAATAGCATTCATTTTGAAAGACCAATACTGGCCAATAATATTGGTGCCCCACTTTGTGATGCCCCACTCTGTACCACAAAAGACTCTCATCCTTACAACAGCTAAATCTTTGCTTTGTTAATCTTATTTGCCCTCCCTAGGACAAGCGCCTGGTACCCGGAGCTGCAGCCACTGAGATAGAGCTGGCCAAACAGATCACCTCTTATGGAGAGGTACGCAGCTATGAGTGCAGTCCCAGAGGTGTACTAGGTGTTTGGCTGGCTGTTTGTTTTTCTCATTTATCAATTGATGAAAGAGATGGATTGTCATATAGAAACAAGTCCCCCTCTTCTCTCTCTCTGTAGTCCTGCCCTGGTCTGGAGCAGTATGCAATCAAGAAGTTTGCTGAAGCCTTTGAGGCCTTCCCCCGTGCCCTGGCTGAGAACTCTGGCGTGAAGGGAAACGAGCTCATCTCCAAACTGTACGCTGCGCATCATGATGGAAACAAAAACATGGGCTTCGACATTGAGGTTTGTATCTGTAGTTATTGTATTGTCTAGGAATGTCCAGTCCATATTTGTCAAAGTAACTTCATGTGAAAAATAACCTGCCAGTGGAAATGATTTGGGAAAGAGGCAAAGGTGACTAAAAAGTACTAGTGTAGTTTTTGTGGAGATATGGATGCGGTGGGTTTTCTGGTTCAGAACTGATACCCAGAAAGTGTAAAATGCATATGTGGGTATCAAAATGTAAATTCTGTTGGTTTACAAAATCAGTCTCATTTGTTCCCAGATTTCACATTTAAATGACATATATCCAGCTTGAGTCTTGTGTCTGGCTTCAGTAGAAAGTTCACAAATACTGACTAGACTCTAGTAGACTAGACAATATGATGTTATCTTATGGCTATTGTAGCAATGGATTCAAAGATTAAAGTTACAATTTTTAGGCTTTTAAAACCGTTTTCTAATGGAGAGCACCCAATTTTTATTTGTGGATGGTTTATCTTGCTTCAAAGGATTGCATTGTCTAGTGTTATCTAATCGTATGCCTGATATTGTGTACATGTGTTGTATTTAGGCAGAAGGCACCGCTCTGACAGACGTGCTTGAAGCTGGCATTCTGGATCCGTACCTGGTCAAACACTGGGGCATCAAATTGGCCACCAATGCTGCTATCACAGTACTGAGAGTGGATCAGGTGTGTACCCAAACACACAAAGGGCAACAGACACACGCACTCTCACTCTTCTTTTCTCTTATCAGGTTGATAAAGAAACCAAGCAGAGGACTTACTTTGTATGAGTTTGTTGTTTTATTGGGTTCATTCTGTTGTTAGGGTTTTATTTTGACTTAATTCTCTTTTCCCAACTCAGCAGGTGAAGTATTGTTAGGGCCCTAATCCTATAATAACAATAGTCCAAAGGTGGTTAATGTAAGGTGTGTGTGTATATGTATGGTCCAGATCATCATGGCTAAGGCTGCAGGGGGACCCAAAGCTCCCAAGCAGAGAGGCCATTGGGACAAGGATGACTGGGAAGAAGCTCCTGATAAGTTTGAAACTCACCATTAGAGGGCGCACATACCCTCCCTCAGTAGGTGCTGGAATGCGTGTGCATTTGAGTCAGAAAGTCTGCACTGATATACTCATTCACTCATGGGACACTGAAGTTTTTTTTGTCTAATTGCCTGTCACTACTAACACTGTGTGATACAAAATGCAGTGAAGTGGTATATTAAGAGAAAGGATAACCGCAACAGATGAGATAGACTCGTGGGTGTTCGAATGATGCCAGGTGTGTCACTGAAACTGGACTAAATCACTTACATGCAAAACTAGCATAGAACACAGATATGGTGTGATTGCATGCTGCATGCACTCATTGACCCTTTTTATTACAATGTACAAGTGCAGAATTGAAAATATTGCATGTAGCAGAATTGAATAAAGTAACTGCAAAAATAAAGGGAACACATTGCTAAATGAGATGGAATGTATAAAATGCAGGATACCCGGATGACAATCCACCAAGTTCCACTAGTCAAGATCAAAAATCATCAAAATGATATAAACCACAGGCTATTGTGGTTTCAGTCTCCAAATCTACTCCAAACCCATTATTAAACTGTAGTAATGTAGTATTAACACAACTATCAACAAAATGCCAAATGATGGGATTTCTTAGGGAAAGCTGATGGTGTTCCCATTTATTTTGGTGGTTATTTTATGTGATTGACAGGGATTAAATGTAAACTTTTTTTAATGTCTCAAATACGTACATTATTGCAAACACTTGAACATACCTCATTACATTTTGTACAGAATACCACACAATGTGAACACATAATGTACAGCTTGCCTCAAAACAGTATTTTGCTTTTGTAGCACGTTGTCACTTTGAGCGCATATACTCCCATATGTGTTCATCAACACTTAACCAAGGCAGCCGCTTATGGTGATTTATAGCACTTTCTTTACTTGGAAAATACAGTCGAAAGTTGCTCTTTGAACACATCTATGAACCTTGGTGAGTGGCCCTGATAACATATTGGTGTGTGTGCTATGATATACATTCAATTGCAATAGTCAAATTGCAATACAATGCCTTAATACCAGTGGTAGCTCCAGGTTACCACACCAATTAGGGGTTATTCATGAAAGCATATCAAGGTATGTTTGTTTTTTAGTGATATTGATTAACCAGTACATTCCCAACACAGCTAAGCTGATAAATTATTGCCCTGCCTCAGAATCCAGACTGCTGTGTGGATCTCAGTTCAGGTTCCTAACTAGAAAAGATCTGTCTGACTGCTGTCTCCTCTCCTCTCAGATCATCATGGCCAAACCTGCAGGAGGACCCAAAGCTCCCCAGGGCAAGAAGGACTGGGACGAGGATGACTGAACATGACGTAGTCTAACCCTGGCTCCTTTCACCCCGACTGCTCATTCACGGAATAACAAACCTTTTTCTACTTGTTTATTTAAAACCCAATAGTTTGGTTTATTTTGTAGAAACAGTCAATGCATTGGTTAGGTAAGATGTGAAAAGAAATAAATGTATGTATGGCACTGCTTTTTATGTTCTAGTCCCAAATAAAAGGCACTTCAGCTGTCATGTGTTGGTTTGATGTTTGTTTTTATTTTTTAAACACAGAATCACAGCTTAATAATTGCAGTACACTGAATTGATACTGTCTAGTTGTAGTTATTTTGACCATTCGTTTTAGTTCAAGCCTCTGAGGTGGAAAGGAGGATTTTTCACAGTATCACTGCATGTATGAATATTTTCAGAGCTCAAGCATTTTCTCGTGTTAATTTTAAAGACTCATTTAAAGTAAAATGGCCATTCTGTACTTAAACACCCCTGACTGATACTGTAGCTTTGCTGATGAAACCAGGACCATGGTAAAATGGGTAATCTGTTACTTTTATAGGGATGGTTTTGTAAATCTGCACAAAACGATTAATTTCCCTGAATCTGTGATGGAGGAGACCACATGGGGTAAGTTGTGTCAAAGGACCACTTTTTTCTTTTTTAATAAATTGGTCATATTTGTATAAGCTACAGAAAATGTTTTAATTCCCAACAACCTTTAATATACATAGCAATTATTGTTTGAAATAAATACGTTTATTTTATGGTATTAGCAAAAAGTCACTCACAATGGACTGTTTTGATGTGGTTATTTCTATTTCTACTTCTACTTTTTTCCACTTGCTTGAGTGAGAAGACATGTCATGCACTTCTTTCTGTTATCATTGGATCTTCATCCTGCTACACGGATTTGCCTTTGATATTCTACCATTACTTTCATCTAACCAACATCACGAGGCAACAAAACTTCGATCTGGTGACTGGTTCTATGATTTTAACCAATCAAGTAAACAGTTAAAGATCTGCGTGGAGAAGTCGATAGAGGACGAACCCACAGAACCGAGAGAGAGACCGGTAGGGGGCGCTGCTGAACACGACGAGGCCACAGTCATTGGATGACACATGAGCGATGTGGGCGGATTTACGCTGACGTCGCCCGTAGCGGGGGATTAACTTGTTTTTATGTCGCCATATCCATCACATTTTGTCCTGGACAGCCTCGAGAAGCGACCTATCAACTCCGATCCCATTCAGCCCTCAAGCAGATCGGTCCGAGGAGACCGATCTATGGAGACTGCAGAGGCGAGAGTGCATGGATGAGCAGAGGAGCAGACGTCCCACCATGAGGTCACCGTGCTGATGGCCTGTCAGACAGATGGGGGCCGACGCCAGTAGAAGCAGGAAGGTGAGTGACTCCAGGCTGGAGGTGTGACGCACGTAGTTTGGGGGATTCCCTGTGTCCCTGTTTCCATGGCGATTTGGTGCCTGAAACCGCCGGACAGAAACTACACTCTGCTAAGTCCTTATTGGCGAACATATGTTCTTTCCAACGTTTTTGAGTAGTGCAAAGTGCAACGCAATTGATGTTTTTTCCCCAAAAAGGTTTTGCACAGTGCAATTATTCTTGATTATGAAAAGTGACTCATTTCTGATAATCCTCTGTCTCTTACCAGTTGTCAAGTAGAAATGCCCTGAATACCGTGGTTATTTCTGCTGCCTGGTGATGCGTTTCTGTACTGGGCACAGATGATAATTACATCTTGCATGCTTGAATACACGCATCTTGCACCACAGCAGCATATCTGCTCTGCAGCCCGAGGGGGATGTGTGACCGACTGACTGCAGGATGGATGATGTAGCTTACATCCATCCTGCAGTGGCAGTGGACCACGCTTCTTTCTCCTGTTAAATGTCATTTTGCATCCCAAATGAAAGGCAAGTAAGAATGGTTGGAGAGGGTTTAAGCAAATCCAGTGTCTTTTAACACGCATGCATGATTCATCTTCAATGGCAACAAGTTTAAGTATTGAGTAGAGGACTGTGGTTGTGCTGGGCAGCTCCCAGGTGTGACTGTGTGTAACTATGTATAAGTAACTGGAAAAGAACAAGTGTGGTTAGTCAACCTTCCCTGGATAAATAAAAGTTCAAATAAACATTTTGAAAATAATATCCTTTTGTTCTAAGTCAGCACTGTTGACTTGTGACTGTGAGTTACTTTCTGAGCATCACCAGCTCTCAGGAGGTCAAGTGGTAAGAGAAGGTCACTTTAAACCATACAGGCACCTAATTGTCCCAAACGCTTCCAGTTATCAGAGGCCAAAGCTAAGAGGCAATCAAAGAAGGGTGCTATTAATTGTCCTTGTATTAACAGCACAGTTAATCAATTTGAGACTTGAGAAATGTCTCCAAATGTCCCCTAATTTGGTACCCAGGGAGCGTCTTTTGTCTGCATTTAGATCGTAAATTCTTACTGAGATACAAGTTGGAAATCACAATCCTTCACTCAGAGGTCACCAGAAATGACTTTAAACCGTTAAATCTCTAAATCCCAGGGAGCATGTCCATGGACCAGATCCATAATCATTCAGAATAACAATTCATAATTCCACAGACCCATCATCCGTTTTTCTATTACACCAACAGGATCCTCCATTATACTGCCATGCCGAATCCTGTTTGTTGGTCCATCTCTGCCCCTTATCTCCCCTACAGCGGCCTACTGAAGGGCAGCAGGATGAGCACTGCTCGTCCGGATGGCGTGGCTTCCTCTCTAGCATAGGTCTATCCATCCCAGCAGGCCTCTGTCGCCTGGCCCCACCTGCTCTGCGCGTGGGGCAGCGTCGAATGCTCCAAGGCAAGGCCCCCGACATCCCAGAGCATGTCCTGCGGTTGGCAGGAGTCGGTCCAGATAAGCTGAGAGCAGAGTGGAGTCTGCCAGGGTTTATCACCATGTTTCTGCCTGAATTCCCTCACAGAACTGTGCCTGGGCATGAACACTTTCAGGTAGACCTCATTTGTTCATTTACCCCATTTCTACCCTTTCACCTGGTCTGTCTCTGATGTTGTTGCTTGATTGCTCTCTCTGTCTCGCCACAGGTGCTGGGATACATTGCCAAAGGTTCATTTGGACCCATCCTGAAAGTGAAGGCCAAGCAGAAAACATATGCTGTCAAAGTGAGTCCTCCCCTGTATCTCACATTTAATGGTATTTGTAGTTTATTCATTCCTTAAACTGATGAATGCAACTATCTGAATTTGAAAGAAATAGACAAAAACACACAGTTTGTACTCTTTTTTTTAACTTGTGATGTAAAATGGCGTAGTATTTTTAGCCATTTCAAATTGAATGTGAACTACAGCCATTTTTGGATATGGTCCCTTATGAAAATGATTAATTTATTGAATGTAATCTGTCCAGCATGTATAAAGAGGTCTGTAGAACCCTCTGTTTACCCTTAAAACAAAGCACACAGTCAATCATTTTAACCACATGTGTCTTTTCACGTCAAAACTATGTCAGTGTTAAAATCCTCATGGATGCAGGGTGCCCAGGTTTTGATCTGTGTGTGTGTGTGTGTGTGTGTGTGTCTGTCAACAGGTTATACCTAAATCAGAGATTCTGAGACTTGGGGTCTTGGAACAGTCTAAAGAAGAAGTTATAGTTCAGGTGGGTGCTGAGAGTGGAAAGAAGGAATCTCTAAAGAAGGGAATTGTCCTTTTGTGCTCCATATGTCTGCCATGTATGACTCACCCATAGACCCATAGTGATGAACCAGCTCATTGCAAAACATTAGAAAACGCATTTCACATCAAGAAGGACTGAAAATATGAGTCACTGTTGACCTCGTCTCATAGATGGTACTCAGTAGGAATTCTTTTCTTATCTTTGTTACTACACTGGGATTAGAAACAACATTACTCTGTGGGGGGTAAAAAAAAGTGGCCATAGGAAGAAAGCATAGCCCTCTCTTTGATCTCTGGTCAGAATTGAGCTGTTTCAGGTTGACCTATGACCTTTGCCCACAGCGTCAGGTCCATCACCCGTTTGTCCATGACCTCCAGGACTGCTGGCAGACACAGCGCCACCTCTACATTAGTGAGTCACAAAGAGATCAGTGACCCAATCCAACCCAGACCCATTATCCAAAACCCTCACTCTACCTTTTCTCACCTCAGCACCAGTAGCGTTGTCCGGAAACTACCCACAATCCTTGATGTGACACCCTTGATATGTAGCTCAAATAAGCGAGTGGATGGATAAACAAGCACAGTTTTCACCCAGAGCATCTCATCAAGTCTTTTCATTTTGGGTGGATGGCCTGAATATCACCTAACTTTACCGACCCCTTCAACC
>CABFOS010005256.1:2539-17783 GCA_900660315.1 Diretmoides pauciradiatus | reverse complement strand
CCAATCAGTGAAATCCTTCGGTGTTGGGGGTCCTCCTGACTCACATCTTCCCAAACATTCATTCGCTGATATGAGTCACAAAGAAACACTGCGATCTCATTAACCAACCCAAATAATGATGCTGCTGCTATCACTACACCTGTGGTGTCAGACATGACCAGGTTAAGAACATGGGCGTAACACCATACGTGTACTTGGTTTGGGGCTTCCTTTGACAGCCAGGCAGAGAAACCTCTGTATTGCCCCTGCATATTCGCGGCCCCATCAGTTGAATTTCCTATGCAGTTTTTCACATCGATTTTGCAAGAGGCCAACGTCTCCTTGAGCAGATTGAGAAAGTCCAGCCCTGCTGAGGATTTGCATTCAACAACTGCCAGCAGCTTCTCATGAATGCTGGTGTCCGTTACATAGCGGACTACAACACTGCACTGATCTTTTGTTGTGATATCCTGAGTTGTATCTATTTGTACATCCCAGCCTGGAGTACATCAGTAGCAATTGTTTCTTTGATGAGTAGCCAGATAGACTCCACAACTGAATTTAAAGTGGTTTTGGACATTAATGTCACTAATGAGCCTCTTCCTTTGCCAGTGGCTGATTTGCTTTTTTCGATGCACTCTTGAACGTGCTGCTTTAAACAGCTGTCATATTTGCTGAGAAGCAGAAGAATTTCAAGAAAGTTTCCGTGATCCACAGACATGTCTGCTAATCAGTGAGCAGCCTCATTTTTACTTCCCCGATAACTGAGTGCACGTTTGCCTATCAGCTTTGACATCCACCACACATTCAAGGACCTCGCGCCTCTTGCGCACTTGTTTTCATCGAGTTGACATTTGATTTGAATTGAGCAGATTTGGGATGTCTTTCTTACTAAGCCATTAAAAATATGCTTTTACACATTCCATATGAATAATGGTGTTTTCATGCTCATTTAATCTCTGGTGTATGTGCCTCCAGTCATTACATCCATCAATGAAGGGATTTGTGTCTGTCTTTCTGGAAAACGCCAAGCAAATTGCACAGAATAATGACTGATTTTCAGAATAATAGCTCACCCATTTTCTTTGGGATCCATCTTTGTGTTTGTATGTATTCTTTATGGATTCTTGTGTGTCAGACAACTGATGTGGATGGTACTTGAAAAACAGTTCAAGTGTGTTGAAATTGGGCCGTTTGAAATAATCATAGTCCACATCCCTCTGGACCATGGTACCGGCTGCTCCGCTCGATGGTCCTCCTCCTGTCTCCGGTGCGTCTTTTGCCGCCAGGCCCGCCACT
Organism: Diretmoides pauciradiatus; assembly: GCA_900660315.1. Lineage (NCBI taxonomy): Eukaryota > Metazoa > Chordata > Actinopteri > Trachichthyiformes > Diretmidae > Diretmoides > Diretmoides pauciradiatus. The sequence goes on along the minus strand of CABFOS010005256.1, from coordinate 16,505 downwards.
TTACGGGCAGCTGCTCCGCTCGGTCCTCCTCCTGTCTCCAGTGCCTCCATTGTTTCCCAATCCTCCTCCTCAGCCCAATCGCTTACAAATATTGGTAGTCGCGGGTCGTGTTTTTTTTTGGGCTTCTTTCTAAAGTGAAGTTGATTATTTGGGATTGTTCCCATCTCCATAATAAGTTGTCAAGCAGATATCGATATGTTATTGAAACGTAGGACCCTCTGTCCCTCCCTTTTCTCCATACACACAGGAGACAGCTTCTGGAGGTGTGTCCGGAAGTGTAGCCCCGGGTGATCTTATTCCCCAGGCCGGGGTGGTAAAAGGATAAACCCTCGACCCCGAGCCTGGGGAATGAGGATGAACAACTCCATCCCGCCCAGACGAAGAAGAAGAACTCAGGGCACTAGCGACCCGGAAGCGGTCTCGCGTGTGGTTACACTTTTCCAAAATTGACGCAAACAAGATATTTCTAACAGCTGAAGAGCGCCATAGCAGTCACAGCTAACGATAGCAGCACACCTGCAGCCAGTGCCGAAGAAGTTGAACCCAACGAAACTTTAAGTGAGACAGCATCGACAACTTCATCGACATGTTCAGGTAATTAAGGAGCTAGTTGGATAAGTTGTTGTTTGAGATAACTGGGCTTGTTTCACTCTCTTGGCTGACATTAGCTTGCATTTTTACTAGCGTCATCATTATAATCAGCTTGTGAGTCATGTTGTTTACACTCTTGCTTTCATTGACAGGTCATCGTCTGACTCAACCTGCCCTCGTCTCACAGTGAGAGCGCACCCTGGAGCAGAAAACATGACAGACTGACCGGTTGGAGGTTGTAGTTGTATGTAGGGATGTATACCGAGAACTGGTACCTTTTGGTACTGGTTCCTAATTGGGTCGGTACCAGAGTACCAATAAGATTCTGGACAAATGATACTGCTATCGGTATTTAGCGAGTAGGAGCAGGTGTAACAACCGGACAGGTCACACAGGGACGGAAATGTACTACTTGTAGAAGTCTTTCTTGTTGGTCAGAAATTTGCGGTGAAAAATGTCCCAGGACTGGGATGATAGATGCCAGTTTAGCGCATCCCGGACCCTCGGCACCGAGATGCACGTCTGCAGACGCTGAATCTATAGAGACGCGGGGCTTGTTGTCGAGGTTCCGGGAAGCGCTACACCGACATATCGTGTCCGTCCCGGGAGTGTTCTCCGCGCTTGTTGGTTTCTGTGTTTACATTTTCCACCGCCAAATTTCTCGGCATCGAGCCGCGTGCATCTGCAGATTCAGCGCCTCGCCTGTTTTTTCCACGTGCATTCCGCGCATCCACTTTTCACCGCAGTTTCAATTCTCTCTCTCTCTCTGTCTCTGTCTCTCTGTCTCTCTGTCTCTCTGTCTCTCTCTCTGTGTGTGTGTGTGTGTGTGTGTGAAAGGCAGTTAACGCCTCTCCCAAATAAACACCGGTTGAATTCAGTGATTTAATCAAATAAAGGTCAAGGCTTTTAGTTGGTACAGTATGTGTCTGTCTGTACCTACTGTCTGTTGGGTTGAACATGAAGGCAAGGGCTTCTACCTTTTTTTTTTACATCTATGAGCTTCTGAGAAGCATTTGTCATTGTAATTTTAGCCTCTGTTGAAGCAGCATTACATGGACAGTTGCTTTTAAGGCACTTTTTCATCATCAGACACTATGCATGGTGTGCTGCTGCCTGAGTTGAGTTGTTTGATGATGTTGCTGGTGTTACCCCCTCTTGTAATAAAAAAACTTGAATCTTTTAACATCTTTATTTTTTACACTAAATTACATATATAGTAGTATCGATAAGAGTACTGATAAATACCGGTACCGATAAGGGGTATCGATAAAATCCTAACAATATGCATCCCTAGTTGTATGTAGGTTGTATTTTGTGTGGTGTGTTGAGAAGTTTGGACTTATTTTGTACAACTGAAATGACATTTTTGTTATTACAGAGAGAGTAAAGAACCGAAGAAAGGTACCAGTACCGTATTCCAGGTACCAGTACTGGTTCAAATGTGAATGGTACCCAACCCTACATATTAGTGAAGACAATAGACAACCCTACATATTAGTGAAGACAATATATGTTTAGGTGTGCATAAACATTGTTGCTGACCTTGTGCAATCTCCAGCTGCCTCTTTGCATCTCCCAGTGCTGAGAACAGGTCCAGTTTGATCCTGGTTTCTGCACTCAGGCTGTTCTCCAGGTGCTGGGTCTTATCCTGCATGGCTGACAGCGCTGACATCAGCACCTCCGTGTCCTTTTCATTTTCTTTATATTTATGTAGCTCCTGAGAGATGGATGGGAAGGAAGCATCGATGAATGAAGCCTTGTGTTAGTTCAGGGAGGACACATAGTAATCTGTGTCCCATCAGCTGACCCAAACAAAGTTCAATCATGTTTTGACACTTCAAGGCGGCCTATTTAATCTCCCAGCAGTTTCTACCTGCTACATGCTGTCATACCAGTTGTGTGCCTTACTCCCTCCACCACCCAGCCTCCTCCTATTAATCATTTAATCATATATTTGCAATGGTTGTCTGTTGAATTTAAGTATATTCAGTATCTCATGATGTATCTGCTGGGTTTTGTTCTGTATACCATTAGGGGCGTGACTGAGCTCCCCACTGAATATTATCAAGCAAGCAACATGCTTGGACTCATACGAGGAGCACTAGAGAGCAGAGCCTATCCCACACAATAACTGTAAAATCATTCGTGCAATAAATGGTTCTAAACTCTTGACGAGAGTCCTTCTGACTGAACTGGGTGATGTGGTTGAGTAGGTAGGTAGCACTTTCTGCTACATGAACTCTGTGTTGCAGAACTTTTTTCCATCACAATTCATAGCCATGTCTGACATGGATGATGGGTACTATTTGCACTTTAGAATATTTTTGTATCTAGCTAGAGGTAGCTTGCAAAACATTGTGTTTTGTTTTTCCTTCCATGGGAATAGGAAAATCATTCAATGCTGCATGAGGAGTCTGTATTTAAAGGGGAATGACATCCCCTTAATTCACATGTTATTCCTGTACCCCATGACATTTCAGTCAATGTTTGAGAGCTTGCACCACTTTTTCCTAAAGCTAGAAGTCAGAAATGGGAACTCTTAAAATCAGTGACTTCATCAACAATGAATGGGGCACTGCTTTTATGGAGCCATAAAGATGCTAGGTTGAGTTGTCACACCAAAATTTAATAATTAGTTTTAAAAAATAAGTTTATATTGCTGCACTGCTAACAGATATGAACCAGTATAACAAATTGCACATCCCAATGAAAAAATCAAGGGTAATTTCTTCAGTTTCTCACTTTTGGAAAGAGTTCACAAATACTGACTGAAATGTCTTGGGTAAGTTGTTAAAATGGATGACATTCCACTTTAAAATGTAAATGAAATTTGCCTTGTTGACAAACTCAGGCACAGTCATTTTAGAACAATGTTGAGAACACCTTTCATAGTAATAAACAAGACTAGGCGTCCTAGCAATGGACGCCTAGTGAGGGATGCCCCTCCCTCTCCAATCTCAGTCAGCACAGCATAAACAAGAAAACACCTGCAGGCATGTGCACTTCAAAATGTTTAACATCAGGGCAAAGTGGTGCTGACCCAGCCCAAAAAGCCTTACCTGCACTTTCATTTCAAGCTCTCGGATTTGGTCCTCCTTGAGCTTGATGTCCATAGTTAATTTCTTACACTCAGTCTCTAACTCAGTGATACGCCTCCTCAGTGTGTCTGTGCACTCCCCTCTGAGAACAAGAGGGAAAAAGAAAAAAGGAGTGAATTTTGATTATTGCGAATAACAAATCATAGTTTGAAACAAGTTAAAAGGTCACACTATATGTTGGTATGTTGGCACATATATACTGGCATATATATTGGTTAAATGCCCCACAGTTCCTACACATTTCCCATAAAAACAAAATCAACTTTATTCATTGTATGGAATTCATAATTTTGGTAAGCGCTCAATATAATGTATGCTGATCCAGATCGTATCACTATAGTTGAAGACAACTCTTCATATGTGCAATGATGTTGAATATTTCTTCATTTCCCCCCAAAAAATGTTTGGTGCTATTCCCCAACATTTCAAGACCTATGAAATTCCTTACATTCCCATGCATCTTTCCGTAATGAACATAGGGCGTCAAGTGTATGTGTAAGTGAAACATGACTTTGGACCCAGAGGAGTCCATTTCAGTGAGAATACTTGTTGACATCCGAGGTGTCAGTCTACCTGGATGCTGCTGCCAGCGCTACTGCTCTGGCCGCTGTGGCCTCCTCTAGCTTCTTGCGCTTCTTTTCGTCTGCAAGCTGCTTCTCCACGGTGGCGCGGGCCTCCTGCTCCGCCTTGAGCCTCTTCTCCAGCTGGCCCACTGCCTGCTTGTCCTTTTGCTTGGCCTGCACAGCGTTATGGAGCCTGTATACATACACACACATGGAACACACACATGGAGCAGCACGTTAGCCAGCAAGAAAGGGTGGGAGGATTCACATGTATTACCTGGGCTATGTACGTTTGTGTGTAGAGTTCTATTCGGGGTCTGAAATTACCGCCCGCCAAGCATCAAATATCGCTAAAATTTGTCCATGGCAGATAAATCAATAAGGGTCACCCGCCACACTGGCTGGTAAATTTTTTAAATGCTATCTTTTGACATCATTCTTCACCGGATCTCAAACGTTTTATGTGTTCATGTGCTGGTGGGAAGGCCTGCCATCTCAGACTTGCTGCTAAACAGCATTGCATTCACAAGCTGTTTTGGCAAAGCCAGAAGACAAATGATAAACAAACAGGCTGCAGCATAACAAGCTAATTTAATGAACGTCATTTAAAAAATGTTAAATATGATGGTTTGCCTGGATAACTACCAACATATAATACACATAATAAATGGGATTGATTTCTTTGCCATGTTGAGAAAGTGAAAGGTTATCATTGCACGCCAACTTGGAAAATTGGGTAGAAAAATTACTTTCCGACTTATTCGTACAACTTTAAAATAAAATGTTGTTCACTGTAAAGCACAGTATAATACTCTAGTACCCTCTTTTGCATCCAAAACAGTCTGAAGTATTCAAGGCATGGCTTCAACAAATGGCTGGAAACATTCCACAGGGATCTTGGTCCATGCGTCTCGATAGCGTTTTTTCTGTGGCACATTTATGCTGCAAACATCCTGCTCCACCTTAGCCCAAAGGTGCTCTATGGGGTTAAGATCTGGGGTCTACACAGGACATTGGGGTGGGTTTTGAGACAGGGCATTGTCTCCAAATGTTTATCGGTAATTTCAATTACCAATAAACCTTGCCCATGGCTGGACTTGCATTGTGACTGGCTGTGGTATTAGCCTGCCAACACTGACACCTTGTTCACAATTCATTGTTTTCCACTGGGTTACAATACACCTGAAGTCATTAATTCCTAATGATTCTTGGACTTTTGACATCGTAATAAGTCCATACATTACCTCCAGAATATCCAGTATGAAAATGGCTTCCTAAAGACCCTCAGCTAGTGATGATCCTGAGTCAACAGGATCATCAACAATCAACTAGACTTGCTCTCTAATCTGCTGGCTGGCAGGATCACTCACTTATTCTGCAGCAGCTCGTTCTCCTGCCGCAGCTGGCCGAGCTCAGAGCGGATGGAGCGTTCAGCGCTGCCCAGCGAGCTGATCTGACTGCGTAGGTCCTGCTCCACCTGCCGGCTGGCCTGCAGGTCTGCTTTCAGCTTCTTAACGTCCTGCTCCAATCTGAGGGTGGGGTGGGGGTGAACAGAGAGACAATCCTATTTGAAATGCTGTATATAGGATGATGAACATTTGCATTGAGGGTGTCATAATTTTATGGAGGGCGAAAGTACTGGTTACTGAAATCGTGTGGGATTCATTCACATTGACTGGCAAAGTGCAGCCCAATTTGAACTCCAGACAACTGTGTTCACACCAGGTCCATTTCAAGTGAATTCAACACACTTAGTCAGCATCGCTCAGGCACATGAAAGTGCTCCAAATGAAATATGACTCCCTCTGAAACAAACTCAGGCAGAGATTCATTTGGTGTTGCACAATCGAACATGAACATTAAATTCTCAGTTTGAAAGAACAAGTTGGGTGAAATTAGCAAAAGGTAAAGTAAAAATTAATGCTCAGAAGTGCCGTGTTTAAAGAAAACAAATACATAATTTGATTAGTGTGCTGCTGGTGATGTGTAATTGGCTGCAACAGCTGTTAAATTATCTTGTGTTTAAAGGGTTCGTGCTTGAAAACACAACATGGTCAGCAAATCAGATTTAGGCTATGATAAGCCCGGTCAAATTCAATAATGGGCCTATCGGAGGTTGATACTGGCTCCCGTTCACATCCTGAAGCACAAATTGCTATATATTATGATTACAAGATAATTTCTTAACACCCTCAGCCCAATTCAAACACACCAAAGAGAGCTTCTTAATGACCATCTGTGTGTGTCTCTGCTTGGTGATATGAATGGCCACCCTCAACAAATATTTGATAGAGAAAATTTCATGCAGCCATCGCCCACCGATCCTTTATCCGATCCTTGGTTGTCCTTCGTCCAGGGGGCAGCCAGGAGCAGTAGACAGCCGTGTCCCGGCACCTGGGGACCGATTCCAAATGTCCATGTCTTTGCAGGGAGATGACAGGCCAGGGGAGCGTACACAGAATGGCCCCTGACGAGATAACCCACCTGAGCACAGGGCACCGACAGGCATGGGGAGAACACGCCCCCAGTCCCGACAGCGGTGAATCGAACCCAGGACCTTCTTGCTGTGAGCCACCATGCCACTTTGACAGCCAAGTTTTCTGGCATTACATGTTTTAACAGCTTGTGTGTGTGTGTGTGTATGTTTAGTGTCATAAGCCTCAAGCATGAAGTTTTGTCAGTGTAACACATTAGTACTTAAACATAATTAATTCACATCTCTATCAAAAACAGCGTCTGTGCACACTTCTTACCTTACAAGTGCTTCTGTCTTGCTCAGCTGGTTGTTGGGGATACAGTTATCTGTGGGGTCCCTGTGGGAGCCGCCTGGCAGCCCCTTCCCCGCTGCTAACTTCTGCTTCTTCTCATTCTTCCCTAAGGAAGAGGAGGATGAAGGTGTAGAGGAGGGCACGCTGCCATTTGTGGCGTTGTGGCCGCGGGGTGAGGAGTTGACCACTGCGGCACTGCCGCTAGCGTTCTTGTAGTTTTTGGAGGAGGAGGAAGAAGATGAGGAGGAGCAGGAGGAGTTGTTGTCCTCTTTAAGCAGGTTCTCAGTGCTGCCCAGCTCTGTGGTCAGTCTCTTGTTGTTCATATGGTTCTCCATATACTCAATCTCCTGGAGTTTAGAGTCTACCGCTGATGGCAGGATGCTGCTGCTATTGTGTTGTTTTTTAGCCTCCCCACCGCCCCGCCCCTCTTTCCCTTTTTCTCTGTACTCTAGCTCCGTTAGTGGGGCTGATGTCTTTTTACTGCCCGGGGCTCCGTTTTGTGAGACTGGAGGCGTGTCCACCTCAGATATTCCTTTAGCTGCTGCTGTGTAAATAAAAGAGAAAAGTGAAAGAGATCAGAAGTCTAATCTCATGTGGAACCCAATCTTCTCATGACAAGTCCTGTAACTCATATCCCCCTTTTTGAATCAATTAAGAAACTTCCTGCATTGTCAAATCCTCAAACTTCTTTTCCCTTGAAGAAAAACAGTCATTTAACAGTACTGATAGCCTCCCAATGATCAGGAGAAATAAAAACACAGTGAAAATAGATACTACTTCTGAGTGCAAATGGAGAGAACATTTCTGACCCACCCTGAAGCTATGAGCATTTCTTCAGTGCTTTCTACCCAATGCTAACGCTAGTTAATGTAACTTGTTTTTTCATTACATATGAGAGGGGTTTCTACTGCTTATCCACTAGCCAAGATATGGCACGTGTAGAACACAAAACCAGAATGCAGATCAACTCCTCTATTTTCCGAGTACATCACATGTACAAGAACTTACCTTGGCGTGGGTGGTGAAGACACTGTTATTAATTACAAAGCCATCCACACCTTCTGCACCATTGGCAAAACTGTGGTGTTGGGAATCTGTAAAAGTACATGTGTATACACGTATGTGTTTGACTCTTACCTTCTTCTGCCTCCCTCTCCTGCCTCTGCAGCATCTGTTGCTCTGGAGGCAGAGCCTGCTGCAGGAGCTGCATGTAGAACTCGTTCTCCTTCTGTACCTCCTTCTGCTTCCGGAGGCGCATCTTATAGCTGACGTAGCTCTTAAAGCCAAAGCCCAGCGTGACCACCGGGTACCCGATGCTACAGAGATGGATAGGAGAAAGTGTCAATCAAGAAAAGTCAATCAAGTAAACATTGCTGCAAAAAAATGTTGAGTTTAGGTTATTATCACTTAAGAATAATTCCTCATTATACCATATAAACAGCTCAGTTACACAGCATAATGTAGGTTAACACAGCCAAATCCAAATCCAGCTCAAAGGTCTTATGGGCTCCTTAGATTATAATTGCAGACCTGCCATAGCCTGAGGTAATGAATGACATTACAGATCTGAAGCTGAGATGTTCCCTTTTCATAACTGCCTGCTGATAATCTCTCTTTAGAATAATAAGGGAGCTAGTGAGGAGCCTACAAGACATCTAAGAGTAATTACTTACAGTACATATCGAGACAGCGGAAATTATGTTTTCTGAGAGCTAATGGGGCAGAGCAATCTTCAGTGGCCGGTGGACTGATGAGGGCATCTTATTCTACATCATCTCTCTACCCCCTGCTGACACATTCACACCAGGCACCAGCCTAGACGTGCCTTCATATCAAGGGCAACGATTGCTCTGACAGTGTGCCACTGAGTTGAGAGAGAACCATTGGCTCACCAGTGTGCAGCAAAAGGGCGACACAAATCCACATGGAAGTTCTTCAGGTCTTTGAATCTGATAGCTGCCTCTATATACACAAAGAGTATCCATAGAGACACTGTCGGCAGACAAACCCCTCTCTCTGTGGACACAGCAGAAAAAGAAGTTACAATTCTAGAAACCACAACAACACAACACAACAACACAAGGGGTAAAAGCTATATTTAGACCAACACTGTTATCTAAATGTAGTCATGAATAGACAGCAATTCACATGATTAATAATACTGCAATTAAGGATGTCAGTTTTGGTTAATTTTGCTCTCAATAGACCAACACTCATTAACGGGTAACTAACCGGTTAATTTTTAAGAAAAAAAAACGCAAAATTACGCAACACAAGAAAGTGGAGCTTTCCTTTTAGTCCGGTGCTCCATTGACTCAATGAGCTTTGGCGCTGCATTTCGAAGGGTGATTCTGGTTCGTAATTTGTTGACCACTCGGAGGGCACCGATGTCCCGGGGATGGCCAGATAGTGCCTTGCTAATTTTATTGAGTTGCCTGTTGGTGAATTTGGGTTTCCACTGGTAAGCAGCTACACAGGGCTTATATTGTAAAAGGTAGAAAAACAGGAGTGGAGCGGTGTGCGCTGGACTTGTGGGAAAGAGATAATAAAGAGTACACCTATACTTATACAAAATAATAAGCCTCTGGAATCTTCTCTCGTGTTCTTTCCACCAGTGAAGGGGATTATTTTAAAGGGATGGGGAGATTTCCCTCAAGTACCGTTCCACCTCACTCTCTGCCTCTCCCTCCTCATATGCAGGGTTGTGGTAGTCTCCTCCCAGAAGAAGCAGCATGGCGCTGCTGGTAGCAGCGGGTGGCTCTGTCTCAGAGGCAGAAGCAGCAATGGTCTCAAGGCCACCGATGGATACATTTGAAATGGATACATTTTACATTTGACTTTGTTGCCTTTCTGGAGGAAATGGTTACACCAAGCTTCGTTTAACGCACTTCATTTTAGCGAAGCTGTTAGCAGAGTGTGTATGTAAATTAATCTATTGACCAACATGCGTAACCCATTAAAAAATATTCTCATTCACATCCTTAAATGCAATATGTACGTACAAATAAAGGAAGCTAAGACCTTTCTCCCTCACACATGCATGGTCTCATGTAATTTTGCCACTGACATCACAGACAGGGTGGTTAGAGCACAGACGCTGCCCATTGTCTCCTGGGCTGAAATAAGCTCAGACACTTTCACCACCAGGCAGTGGAGTAATAAGAGATATTAATACTCCCATGAAATCCTGTGGATGTGCATCCTGCTGCTGGGTAACGTTGGAGGGCCCAGGCAGCTACTGGGGCCCCCCCCACCCCCACTCCCCTCTCAACTGGCACTGGGATTCCAACACTTGGCCTTTGGTCAACACAGGGACCTACCAGTAAATCAGACTAACACCTGATCCAGACACCACTGCTCACTTACAGATGTCACATGAAATTCTGAGAAAATAAGCTTGCTCTTTGTAAATAAGATAACACAATGTGCGTGGGTGTTGCACAACAGTTTTAACACCTGCTTGGAGCCATTGCACTGAGAGGGAGAACAACACAGGTTAACGGGAAGCTACCATTTCAAAGTGTTGATTAGCTCAAGTATCCACAATGCAGGTGCTTTTTAGGCATATTATTGCATGTTAAGCCATGTTTTAATGCATAGTTAGACATAATATAGACTCTCAAGGTCATAGCCAGGTGTAAGCTTTTGTTCCTACATTATGAGACTTTTACCAACTTCAGTCAAGGTAAACAAGAGGTATAAGAGAATGCCTGGCCTCTCACATTCTCCCAAACATACAACAGAGTTTCAACTAATAAACATCAAGGGACTTAAACAAGAGAGGGGCTTACCTGTGTGCCAGACATACTGCACCCACACATAGGTACTGGCAGCAAAGAATAGCCATTGCACCGGGATGAAGAGCAGGCATATGATGTCCGAGGTAAACGCCACACACACAAAGAACACTGAGAAGGCCTGTTGGGAAAGAGGCAAGGTGGATTAAAAAGGTGGTTATGATGAAATGGTAATAAAAACACATCCAGGCAAATGAGATGTAGGTCTTGTGTCATCGTTACCATTTCATTTCTCTATGCCGATTAATCACAAGTTCAGAGCAACAGGTCAACAGCAGACATCAATGCCAATCATTGATTTAGTAGAGCCTGCTCTACAGAATTAAAAAAGCAGGAGAGGGGTAAACAGTATGTAAACATGCAAAGACTACACTACTTAAACCTAGACCATTTCCTTAAATTAGTGTAAGTACTCCAAATACCCTCATCTTGTTTCCAGCAATATTATTTAAAATTTTAAACCCACTGACCACTGGATTGGCATAGACAATGATGACAACATGGACACAGCAATATGGCTGCCTAGGCTCTCATCTGCCAGATCAGATTAAGATTTCTCTTAGGACTAACCTTTAAACCAATCAAGGATAATGCACTTGTAGAATAAGATTATGTCCCACATGTTAACCACAATTCACAGAGATAATGAGGAACATCATAATTCAACACCCCAATGGGAAAATCAGAGGACGAGGATAATATAAGTCCATAAATGCAAAGCACATGTCTGCACTTGTTTGACCTGCTTTAAGTGCACTGGCAAACATTGAGTGTAGCCCAGAGAGAGAAAAAAAAGGTTGAAAAGCTTGCCATAGCCAAGACACTGCTCTGACACTGGATAAAAGTGAAGCATCAGGTGACAGCCACTCACCAGCCCCTGGTATCTGAAGGAGTCATACACGCTGCGGATGAACAGCCAGAATGGCCAGAGGTACTCAAACCTGAACTCCAACACAAAGTCTGCCAGCAGCACCAGTGCCCACACCACCAGGAACTTCAGGTACAGGAAGGTACTGGACAGAAAGGAAAAAAGAAAATCAAACATGGGGGTATAACCATAGTATGTTTTGGAACACAAATACACAGCAACTCTAGCATTTATTTTACATTGGGAATGTGATTTGCACAAACAAGAATGATTCTCATATTTAATCTCTACAGCCAATACATGGCAAACAATCAGTCAATAATTCAATAAATGAAAGAGCCTTGGCTTTATTGTGTATGGGGGTTTATCAGCTGTGAACATGAGAAGTAGGTGTACAGCTACTGCTGCTGTTGTTTGAGAGATTAGATGTATGTGTGTACTGCATATAGTTCTAAGAAGCTTATGCTATAAGACACAATCGGGCATATGTACATGGAGTATACATGTAAGGGACACTGTATGCATTCTGGAGACGACATAAGTTACAATCCACATCAATAACAGACCACTGAACTCTGGCATGTGTAATCAAAGGTGTCACCTTGATAACGTGGGTCTACTTTGGTATGTACTTTGATATGTGATGCTGCTTGAGACATGACAACATGCCAAGAAAATATATGCTGCATGTTCTAGTGAGTTTTGTTAGTTTCAACATGGCTTCACATTTTGCATAAATGTGATGAGAGAAATGTTTGATTAAGAGCGAGTAAACATTTTTAAGAGACACTATAGGGGTGTTCTCTGGTCTCAAAATGATGAGCGCTAGATGCCACATGTGAAACGCTTCCCTTCTGCATTTGGTTTGTCAAGCATGTCGGAAGTCATAGACAGGTGCGACCTGTCAGGTGTGGCTGGAGAGAACTGCTTTCTATTAACCAAGTAAGGTGACAGACCACACAGCAGAGCACAGCAGGTGCACTCCCGAAGTTAGTGCTCCAGTTGACTACAAGGCATCTTGTCTAGGTTTCCTCTCAACATCAACAAAGGTTAAACTAGTATTGGTAGGGGGGTGAGGGGGGGGCACCTGTAGTTAAGTTGACAATGAGCAGACAACACTAGAGTGCTAGTTAGCATACCTTAGCTAACAGACTAGCTACTTTTTGACTTGGCTACCAAATGACACTTAACGTTAGATGGCTCACAGTATCAACCTCCTTCTAAAAACACGATGTCTACAAATGAGTTATGGCGGTGAGATGCTCTACGATGTGATTGAAACCAGGCTGTGTTGAGGCCTAGCGCTCCAGCTAACGTGACCTGCTAATACACAACAACAACACAAGCTAAGCTAGCACCAAGAGCTAGGTTCACAAGCTAGCTGGCGGTCACAATTCACTGACATCAGTCGCATGGCGTTTTAATGTATCCAGCAACCATGTGAAAGCTAGCCAGCCCCCCGTCATGGCCGTGAGGAGAGCCGTCATGATCAGTGTACCTGCCGTAGATCCCCTCGGTGATTCGGTTCCGTTTTAACGGCCGTCGGAGTTTGCTGCAGTCCGCATTGCGCCGCTTCATCCTCCTCCCCTTCGCGTTGGCCTTTGAATACCCACTGTAATCTTATCCAGTTTTCTTGCGTGAACGGACAAAGATGATAAATTAAGTGTCTGTTGGTTTATGTCGCTGTTATCACCCCCCCCCCACACACACACACACTGGAAACAAAAGAAATAAATAAAGGGACTCTCTTCAGGAACCTCCTCCTTTCTCTCGGCGCAGGCTCAATAAGCCCCGAACCGCGCTGTAATTTACGTACGTCAAGTTGTTAGACGGATGGTGAGTCCAATCAATCGATTTACCGAGGTCTCTCACTTTGAAGGATGCAAAGAGGAGCCATTTACGTTCCTCCGCGGCCTGTCGTTCACTCTCTTCCGCCAAAGACGGCAGGGGAGGGGCGGAGCCAACGGACACTTTGTCGAACGTCTTGCCGTTTAACCAATCACATCCTTTGTGGACAAATCGGGCATCGTCGGTTGACCAATTGGCTGGCTACAGAGGTGGGCTCTTCCATGGATGTTTGGGCATAAGGTTTATTATGTAGAGGAAATATGCAGTGTGGGAGAAAAGAAAATGCCTTTGTGGTATAAACAAAATACCCATCATAACATGAGAAGGTTATTTATTTCTGGGCCTTTGTGTGCCAGCCATTGACAAGTTTGCCACAAGGCCTTGTAGGCCCAGAAATAAATAACCTTCTCATGTTATGATGGGTATTTTGTTT
>CABFOS010005110.1:1219-11355 GCA_900660315.1 Diretmoides pauciradiatus | reverse complement strand
TGCTACGGTGTTATGCTACATGCTACGGTGCAATGCTGCATGTTACGGTGCTATGCTACATGCTACGGAGCTATGCTGCATGTTACAGTGCTATGCTACATGCTATGGTGCTATGCTGCATGTTACAGTGCTATGCTACATGCTATGGTGCTATGCTGCATGTTACAGTGCGCTATGCTACATGCTACGGTGCTATGCTACATGATACGGTGCTATGCTACATGCTACGGTGCTACACTACATGTTACGGTGCTATGCTACATGCTATGGTGCTATGCTACATGCCACTATGCTACGCTGCGTGTTACTGTGCTATGCTGCGTGTTACTGTGCTATGCTACGGTGCTACACTACATGCTACGGTGCTCTGCTACATGCTACAGTGCTCTGTTCTATGCTACGGTGCTATGCTACGTGTTACTGTGCTATGCTGCGTGTTACTGTGCTATGCTGCGTGTTACTGTGCTATGCTACATGCTACGGTGCTATGCTACATGCTACGGTGCTATGCTACATGCTACGGTGCTATACTGCGTGTTACTGTGCTATGCTACGGTGCTACTCTACATGCTACGGTGCTATGCTACATGCAACGGTGCTATACTGCGTGTTACTGTGCTATGCTACGGTGCTACTCTACATGCTACGGTGCTATGCTACATTCTACGGTGCTATGCTACATGCTATGGGTGTAGCGTTGCAGCACTCGGGGCCGGGACAGACAGGCAGGATGGGGTTGAGACACTGCAGGAGGCTGAACTGTCAGGAGGTCTGCTGATGCAAAATTCAACACAAAAAGGTTAAAGGTCGTTTTTCATTGTTTGCCCTCAGGCTTCATTCAATGAGATTCCAGGAAAGAAAAGTTTGTAGGACCCACATTTCACATCTCAATGTTCTTCCATCAAATTGTTTGTCTCGTCCAGACGACATGAATGAGACCATTGATGACTCATCTTCTCTGCTGAATGAGAGCCACCAACCAGAACAGGACTCTCACAGTAGCAGGTTCCTGTGATCCAGATCCAGATCCTGCATGCCAGTCGCTAATTGATAAAAGTTACGTAGGAGGTTTTGAGGATGAGGACGACGTCGGTGCTCTGTCCTCCAACCGGCAAGACAAACAACAACATTCGTTTCTGTTGTTGCTGCAAAAGATGACAGACGACGGCATCTGAAAAATTCAACTTTAATTCTATCAAAGAATTGCGTGAAACATTTTTACATCATATTTTTCTTTTAATTTTTGATATAAAAATTCACAGTTTAAGTGACGGATGAAGAAAATATCGCCATAAATAGTCTGATTCAAAAACAATGACTGGGTGGGAAAAAAATCACAGAAAGAAAAAATCCACCAGGAGCTTCTCGGACCAGACCACAGATCTCTGGGAAATACAAAGACAATATACTCACAACAAGTCGGTACATGTGCATATATGTGCAAATATATTCCAAAAATAGATCTGAATATTCTATTTTGGACATTTTTGTATATTTTTGACGTATATCTACACCACAATAAAAACTTTAGTTTGGAAGACATATTTTAGGAATATACTGATATATGTTTTAATAATTCTAGCAAAACATGAAATCCTGTACATCCCTTAAATATATTTCTCAAAATATTTGTTAATATGTAAATATATGTGAAAAATACTGAAAAATGGCAAAAACATAAATATATTTGATGGAAAGTGAGTGGTGACCCTGTGGCGTCAGCGTCTGCAGGGTTCCACCAAACACTACAACAGCTGGTTCACTGGGTTCGCTGGTCTAAGGATCCTGGTCTAAAAACCAAACACTTCACAGCTCAACTCAACATCTCTACAGAAACGTTTAAACGTCCTGAGCTCTTGATTTGTTAAGATACATTTTATTCTGAAGAGCTCATGAAAAAGTTGTAGATTCACAGTTGCTGTTTTACTGGGATGAACAACATGAAGATTAGATGAATTATGACAACAGAGACAGTCAGAGACAACTAGAACCAGCCAGAGACAACTAGAACCAGTCAGAGACAACTAGAACCAGTCAGAGACAACTGGAACCAGTTAATGAATGAAGACGTATAGGAGCCTTTAAACGAGCTGGTGGGAGGAGCTAGTTAGCAAGAGGAGCTAGTTAGTGGGAGGAACTAGTTAATGGAAGGAGCTAGTTACTAGGAGGGGCTAGTCAGTGGGAGGAGCTAGTTAGTGTGAGGAACTAGTTAATGGGAGGAGCTAGTTACTAGGAAGAGCTAGTTAGTAGGAGGAGCTAGTTAGTGGGAGGAGCTAGTTACTAGGATGAGTTAGTTAGTGGGAGGGGCTAGTTAGTATGAGGAGCTAGATAATGCTAGGGGCTAGTTAGTAGGAGAAGCTAGTCAGTGGGAGGAGCTAGTCAGTGTGAGGAGCTAGTTAGTGGGAGGAGCTAGTCAGTGGGGGGAGCTAGTTGTGAGCTGCTGGATGGTTGAGTGGAAACACGTCCTATCTTCCTCGGGGTTATTTAGTTTTTTCTTGCCATTTTTCCGCCTTTTAAGGCACATTTAGCTCACTACTGTGTGTGTGTGTGTGTGTGTGTGTGTGTGTGTGTGTGAGAATGCTTGCATCTCCAGAGTCGACTGACTACAGTGCAGCTGGTCTCAGACCAGTGCTGAGGCAGGATGGAGTTCATAGAGGTAAAGCTAGCATTCAGTGGATCAGCCTGTGGTCGTGCCGCTAGCGCCGTGGTCAACCTGACCCCTGACCTCAACATGTTTCTTCGCTGTCTGCGGGACAAATGTATCATGAGGCCAAACAATAAACAAACAAACAAACAAACAAAAACTCTTTTGGTGCAATTCTATGATCCCTTCAACAATAAAAAACATACAAAACCAAATGAACAACAGAATACGTCACTATGAGCGTGATATAAAAGTGGTCCTCTAGCTTCGACGAGTAATACGATCAGGATGTTCCTATACTAACAGGCTAATCGTCTAGTTTCTTGTCGTTGTTGTTGTTGTTGTTGTTGTGGTGGTGGAGGTTGATGCTGAGGCCTGACTGCTTCCTCAGAGCGCGTGGCATCAGCTTCTTTTTCACAAACAGTTTCTGGAGGAACTTGTCGCTGATACTGAAGGGGAGGTAGTTGTAGATGAAGTACATGAGGCCGACCCCGGGCCCCGCGTAGTAGCGCACCAGGGGCCGGGGGGCCAGCAGCGCCTGGACCACCGTGCTGGTCACAGGGCTGAGGTCCTCGTTCGCCGTCTTGGCGAAGTTCTGGAAAAGATCCTTGGTCTCAGTGATGTAGTCCTCGCCGTACTCCTCCAGCAGACTCGGCAACATGTTCTGCAACAGGTGCTTGTACTGCTGCTCCCAGTAGGCATGGTTACTGGCGTGACCTGAGGACGGCAACAAACCACAGCAGCATCAGGGCCAGAACCCTCACTCCTTTCCAGCGGTGGAAGAAGTATTCAGATCTTTGGCTTAAGTAAAAGTAGCAGTACCACAGTGTAAAAATACTTTTTCACAAGTAAAAGTCCTGCATTCAAAATCTTACTTAAGTCAAAGTACAAAAGTATTAGCATCAGAATATACTTAAAGTAGCAAAAGTAAAAGTCGTCATAATGCAGAATGAATCATATATATCATATTATTGGACTATAATTACTGATGCATTTATGTGTTCATCACTTTAATGTTGCAGCTGGTAAAGATGGAGCTAATTTAAATTACTTTATATACTGCTGAGTAGTTTAACCTATAAAATATATCGTAGTTTATTAGTTGATTCATAATTTGTATTAATAATCTATGTCTGCAAAGTAGTAGTAGCAAAACTAGTAACTAAAGCTGTCAAATAAATGCAGTGGAGTAAAAAGTACAATATTTCCCTCTGAAATATAATGGAGTAGAAGTATAAAGGAGCATGAAATGGAAATACTCAAGTAAAGTACCCCTAAATTGTACTTAAGTACAGTACTTGAGTAAATGTACTTAGTTACATTCCACCACTGGTCCAGGGGATATTGAAAGGCATTCTGGGAAATGTAGGAAATCACTATCTGAGGTAGGAGACAAGGCAGGTTGAGGGAAAACATATACAATAATAAATTACGGAATAACTCTCTAAGGGTTTGACTCAACGTTCTGCTTTACTAACCGTGCCACCTCTTTAGCTTACAGTACCAATGACCTGCTGCTGTGCGATGGGGTGACGACTCAAACAAGTCACAAAGCACCTGCTCATATCAGTAAGAAAAAAATGTGTCATGAACATTCCCAAACAAAGCTCATATTTTGCCAGCATGCTGTTTTAATCGAGCAGAATGAGAGTGCTGAGGCAGCAGCATCCGACCACACTGTCGGGTGCGGGAAACAAATTGGTCATGCAAAACCAGGCGCTCTTTAACAAACCAATTAATTATTTATGGGCTTCAGTGGAGCAGAGAAAGTTAATTTATTGTTATCATTAGAGGAGCGTTCTGTTTGGGTCCATACGGGGGAGAGCCGGGCTACAGTTACAGGCTGAAAAGATAAGAGAGCGCTTCATACGACCGCAGCAGTAGTTCTCACACTTCACACAGTTCAAAGATGCTTCCCAACTTCAGAGGAGAACTTCGGGAAGCGGAAGTGCTCAAAGATGAAAATCAAAGCCGAGCAAAAGTTGCCATCCCATCCAAAGTTTCCGAACCCAAAGTGCTACCGAAGCATCTTTTACCCTCAATCTGCTGAACTTCTGGTGTTCAATCTCATCAAAACCATAATCGTGTGCATGTATGCAGGTTTTGTCTTTGTCTGTGTGGAGAAATCTATCAGATCACCAAAGATACTAAAGAACATTAGAGAAAAATTATAATAAAGTAATACAAATTGTAGAATTAAAAGTGTTTAAGTGCCGACGAAACAATTTTCTTCTGCAATCTTGATGATTAAGAGACAGTTTTGCTGTTCGCTAACTGGTTTCATAACAAATGTGTTATGAAAAATTGTAATTAGTTCATGACAATGATATGCAAATGGAATTGTATTAATTTTGACGTCTCAAAGTTATACAGGCAACATTATAAGACAACACGAACACTGAGCTTTTATTACACTTCCATCAAAACCTTCCCTGTATCTGTTCATTGCCTTTGAGCCCCCTAATCAGCTAAATAACTTTAATTTGCAAATGTTTACTCCTCCACAGGAGCAAAGGGACCAGGGACGTCAAGTGAAAATCCCATTGTTTATGATTAGTGCTTGATTATTTTGCACACGTCTGACTCTCTGCCCAGTGTACAGGCTGATTAGCAGCCGGGGAAGGAGAGGTAATGACGATGACACTCAGCCCAATAGCTGTTTTATAGGCGGCGGTGCTTTATGATGCTTGCAGTAATTGCTGGTGTGATTAGTGAGGTGTCTGTGCCCTCTCTGGTTGCTCTGGTTGTCCTGTGAACTGAGCTCCTGCAGACCGGTGCACAGGGGAAGTGTGGGTGTGTGGTGGATCGTTGCAGGAGGAAGACACAGGGGCATAATCGACTTCCCACTTTTTTTTCTGCCCCTGTCAGCCCTTTCCCGTGTGCTGCAATAAAGATAAATTAACTTAGAGGCAATCAAAGGATTCCCCCCCCCCATGATCTCTTGGCAAAAAAGCAATCTATTTCTGACTGTCAGTAAAGAGTAAGGAGGAGTGCCCGAATAAAGGAGAGTCATTGGTCATGTAACAGCTGATTTTATAGCTGTTTGGTTAAAAAGTCAAACAAAAACATTATTTCCTGTCTGTATGTATGTGCCTTCTGACACAGAACTATATTGTGGGCACTTATAGTGGATTCCTGCACCATTAGTCCTGTGAAAATACAACGCTCCTGTCATTCAACATGGCCTGAATACCTGAATACCTGAATACCTGAATACCGGTATCCTTGACATGTTGATTGCTGCTGTGGTCGAGTGGACAGCAAATGCAGGAAGAGAAATGGCAGTGAGGACTACAGCGCTCTCAAACAATTGTCTCCTTTAGACATATTTCCCTATGAGTGGATTTGCATCAGTTCCATGTTTTGTTTGCACTAGTGCATGTGCCCGATCAGGGGCGCGTACCAGTGCAGTGCCCGTGTGAAACGTGTTGTATTGCTGCTAGCAACGTCCTCGAGAACCGCTCATCTGATCGACTTCACACTCGACACTACACAGGGTCCAAAATTAACTTTTTGGCTGGTAGATGAAAAAATGTACCTTAAGTCTGATCAGGAGGTTAACCCGTTGTCGCTAACTTCGGGGCAAACCCCCTTCATTTTAATCAGCAGGTGTCAAGCAAGACATAGGAGTTTGGCTTGAGTCTTGAGGAATTGTAGCATTTATTCACTGACAAACAGCCTAAACTGTCCACACACTGCTGCTCCGTTCACAGCTAACTGCTAACTTCATACTCTGCTACGTTCACAGCTAACTGCTAACTTCATACTCTGCTCCGGCCGCCAGCCTCCATCACACACACACTCTTCTTTTGCAACTTCTGCAGTTTCCACTCCACATCGCCCCCGCACCAAACAACTCCACAAGGACTTCTCCAGACGGATTTTTCGATAACTGTGCATCCGAACAACTTCATACTTGACACTGCACTTCCTTGGACCATGAGCAATACACCCACCAAGTGTGAAGTCGAGCGGATGAACGGCTCTCGAGATATGTGAAGGACACACCTACAGACACACAGAGATTCCTCGCTTTATAGTTAGATACTTCCACGTGTGACCTTTACTGTGACCCAGTTCAAACTTTTGCTTCTCGCACTCTTGCTGTCGTATCTTTCTATCTATAGCTAGATAGTGAAGTGCTTGCTGGGTAGGATTGTGCGTCTATCCAGGCTATTCTCTCTCTCTCTCCCTCTGATGTGTCAGTACAGTTGGGCTAGAGTTGGGCAGGCGGCCATGTCCATCAGCGCCATCCATCAAGTCGTGGGGCCGGGTGGCAGAGAGAGGATGACGGGCAGTAGAGAGGAGGCAGATGTTTTTCAGAAACTGATATGTGTTCACGTCCACAAGGGATGTCATTATGCAGCGGACAGAGAAACATGCAGCTGATTAGCGGCTTATTAAGTCAAGGACACTGAGGCCACAGCAACACACATCACTTCCATTCTGGCTTCTGCTGCTGATGGAAGTGCTGCGGCTTGCCAGGGCGTCGGCAGACATTTCCCGCTGCAGCATCGATAAACTCTGCTTCTAATTAACCGGCGCAGTGTTCTCAAAGTCTTTAAGCTGCTTGTGACACACCGCAAAGCTGTGGAATAAATGCTGCTTTTGCTATTGCAGTTACAGTTTTTCCTGTGTATGCCCAGGGGGGGAAACTCAGAGGTACATGCGGTTTGTGGATTTATCTCCCAGAGACGCCGCCGTGGTTTGTGCTAAGTAAATAAAGCACAGTTTCTCCACAGGCCATGGAAGGATTGCAGAAATTGAGGAGAGTGGACATTGGCGCGGCAAGCAGGCTTTAGTCCTAATCCGGGACAACGGTTAAATTGGACGTGTTGAGAAGTGAATCTCATCTCATCTTGTGTTTTCCCTGTTAGCCGAGATCTCTGGAGTTCTCCTCTGATTCCCCTGACCGGTAATCCCTCTGTGTTGTTAGAGGTAATACAAATCACATCCGCCTGGTTCCATCCAAGTCCAGCTCTTGTGTTCTTTCATCCTTCATCCCTGCCTCCCTTCCTCTTCATCACCCACCTGTATACAACCCATAGCTCGTCGCTCAGAGAGGCAATAATGTGTTCATTTTATGTGTTGTGTTTTTATGTTTGGTTCTGAGTGGCTTGAACAGTCAATGGGCTCAGGGGGTTGAGTGCAGAGAATAACAGAGGCAGTGGTGGGGCTCTTAATGGCCCTGGGAAGGTTTTAATAATATACTACTTTGTGAGAGAGCAACAAGGTTATTCTGGACAGCACTGATGTAACGTTGTTGTGTGTGAGAGAAAGAGGAAGAGACTGCAAATCCAAACTGTGACTGTATGATTTACCCAAATAAAAACGGAGCATGTACAGTAGAATTTAAAGAGGTGTGATGTGGAGTTTTGCGGCTACGTTGTCATTTGCATTATAAATAACAAGCAGCGTGGCATGGAGATGTGCTTCCAAGTGCTTTTTCTCTCTCCTCGCTGCCCTACTAGTTGCGCTCTGTTATCTCTGCCTCTCGTTTTCCCCCCCTCTCGTCTCTTTCTGACATGTCAGGTTCAGTTTAGCATTTGAAGGCAGGATGTGTCAGAATCACAGCCGCTCTCTCTCTCTCTCTCTCTGGGCTATCTGGCGCGTAAGGTGAGTCAGGCCTCGTCACCGCCCCCATATAGAGACGCAAACCCATCACATGGTGCTGGTGGACGGCCCGGCGGTTAATAGCCCTGTCGCCGTTTATCAGGGAAAATGCTTGTCTCCTGAAGAGCGCATTCACTTAAGGTTAGAGTGTTTATGGAGGAAGGGAGGAGGACAGCCAGACGTAAATCTGCACCGTCCCAGTGTGCTCCGGCCTCGGCAACAACCTGGGTGAAGAACATCTGAAATTGATATTGACAGCTTGCCTGTAAATAAAGATACATGAAAAATCAGTCTTAATATATCTGCGCTTATGTCCCCAATTGCTGTGCATTGATTACACTCAGCCTGTAACGTGTTTCTAATGTGCACAAGCCTGCCAGCTATGTTTCCTGACTTTGTGTTTGTCCTCTCTCTAGAAAGAGTTCCTGGCAGCTACGACTGAAAAGGACATCTTTGCCCATCTGGGTCTTGAGTACATTGAGCCTTGGCAGAGAAATGCGTAGGCCTCCGCTCCTCCCCGCCTGGATGATACCCTGCATTTACATCATCGTTTATCCCATCTGCTTCCCTTTCCGTGGCGCTCTTGTGATTCCATTTCAAAGAGTTTTTGATTTCTATACAGTTCTGTGTTGTTGTTGTTGTTACTGTCGTTGCATGATTCATGATTCTTCATATTCATTGTTGTTTGCTCGCACGTAAACGCTTTTGCTATACCATTTTTCACGGGCCCGCTCGTCTCCGCCAGTTGTAATCACGCACGGGACACAAAGACAAATCAGCCAGTGCGTGAATCGCCCGGGGTGCCTCGCGAGGTGGAGGAGAGGAAGTCTGAAAGAGAGGGAGAGAGAGAGCAAAAAAGAGAAGGAAGAAAAGCTGTGCGAGGAGGGTGAGATCGAGGCGAGGAGAGGGAGGGAGGGGGAGTGAAGACAGGAAAGGATGTGAAAAGCGGGAAGGGGAGGGAGCTTTGTTGAGCAAAATGTTGTAATCACCCTCCTCCTGGCAGGAATGTGCTTGGCGTGAAGCTGAGCCAGGCCCCCTGAGAATCCAGAGGCGGGTAATGAGCTTCAGATAGGGGAGCGTTCAGCGTCGCCATTTAGCCTCTATTTAAGCCCACGTCCACTGGAGATCATTTAGCTGGCATACCACTACCCACAGAGCCTCCGCTCTTGTACCGGAATGAATCCCTTCCCCAGATGCCCCGCCGGAGAAATTAGAGGCAATCACGGCTCCACCGTGCAATCATGGAAGAGTTCAAATGGAAGGTGAATACGTCCACTGATCACATGGATTGATATGGCGTTTAAGCAAGTTTCCAGAGTGCAGCGTTGAGACATGCCGGATGTAATAATTACCGTGGTTTCACTCATGTTTTATTTATGCTGGTTACTGCTCGCTTCAAATGTGATTTAGCTTTGATGAAAAATGATTGATCCCTGTGGGGAAAAGTGTGTAAAGGCCTCTACACACCAAGCAGACCGTTGGCCGTCGGGCTGTATGTTCATGTTCTGCACGCTGCAGATTCAGCACGTTGAATCTGTGGTGAGAGCTCTCTGATCAGTTTAAGCCAATTAGTGCACGAGAAGAGAAACGGAAGTGAGCAAAGTAACTCTCAAAGTAACTCTCAAAGTAACTCTCTTCAAATTAGCATTCTTTTTTAGCGTCCCATCCCCCTTTCCCTCAAGAGTATTTTGTCTCTTGACCGGCCGCTATTGTAAATAAGAATGTTGTTCTTAACAGCTTGCCTGGTTAAATAAAGGTTAAATCATCATCATTGGGCAGTCTTTGTATCCCGTAGTTGAGCGAAGGCCTCAGCATGCGTTTTCCAGAGTTGCCGGTCTTGTGCTTTTCTCTGCCAGGTTGTTTCTTTCCAGAACTCATC
>CABFOS010004823.1:2835-14702 GCA_900660315.1 Diretmoides pauciradiatus | reverse complement strand
GTTAGCCTCAGTTTTTAAGAGATAAAGACGGACAACGGTGTCTGGTCCAGTGGGAGCATGTGGAGGCTGATGGCTGAGGGCCCTTACATGGTAGGGTTTGACCGATGTGGATTTGTGAAGGTCGATACCGATATTTGGTACCGATATTCGATGTTTTCATGCCAAAAAATCTGTTCAAAACAATGCAGTTTTCCCTTTAGAATTTTAACTCCATTGAAACCAGTATATTATTATTGTGACATCATGACTACAACGTGCTATTTATTCTAGGGTTCGACTAATAAGGGTTTTTGAAGGTTGATACCGATATTTTTTGGATTGAAATGGCCAATAGCTAATATTTTGTGCAGGAATTCAATAACTTTATTGAATATTGGCACAAAATATATTCATGCCTGGAAAAAAAATCTGCATCATTACAAGTATTCAGTGTTTGCCCCAGAATTTAATAACAATAATGTATACTTGTGTAGGACCTGATCAAAATGTCATTCTAAATAATAATGGTGCATCAATACAATAACTGCATCATATCCATTATCAGAAACTGACTGGACCAGATTTGATTTTAAATAAAATACCAATATCGGCCCTGTATATCAGTCTAAACCTATCACATATATACATGACATGTAAGACCTTTTTAAAACAATTTACTCCCCTCCCCTCTCCTCCGCTCAACTCTCTACCTTCTCTTCCTGCTCAAGATGGTGCATTTTTTATTTATGCTCTATCTTTTTTTTTTTAGTCTTTGTATGCAAATCCTGTCTGACTTGTCTGAATTATGTGTGTCTGTCCGGGAGCCTCTGTGATTCGGAGTGACTGAGGATTGCACACACGGTGATTGCATCCACTGGGCCTACTCTGAGCCTTGCATAAGTAATTGAGATGTCAGTATGTGTTCTCATATTCCCACAACAAAACTGTAGGAAAACATGCACTGTTGAAGGTCATTTGAATAATTCCTTAATGGAAGGGAGGCCTTGTTTTTCGGGATGCATGAAATAGCAAATGTCAATGATCAAAATCAAGCAGCATCATATCTCACGGAGGCAGCACTGATTCCTGGAGCACTTCACCCTCCATCTCTCGCTCACTCTCTGAAAAGATAGATAAGGGATAAGTGTCTTTGTGCATATCAAGCGCAAAACACAAGCCGTCATTTCTCAAGGGTCTTTTTGAAACACAAATTGGTTTTGAGTCATTTTCTACGTTGACCTCTTTGATTTGGAATAGGAAACGACAGGGACATGGTAGCTCTCGTAT
Source organism: Diretmoides pauciradiatus (assembly GCA_900660315.1). Taxonomy (NCBI): domain Eukaryota; kingdom Metazoa; phylum Chordata; class Actinopteri; order Trachichthyiformes; family Diretmidae; genus Diretmoides; species Diretmoides pauciradiatus. The sequence continues at coordinate 13,436 of CABFOS010004823.1, read as the reverse complement.
TTGGGAAAACCCCCTGAGAGGTCAATGACTAAATCATACATATACACACCAGATAATGGGAAACACGTCATTAATCATTCATATATGTATTATTATTGTAGTATTGTTGCTATAGAAATGTCCCGTGGCACTAAGGAAAATGGAGATTGATTAGTTCATCTACAGAAAGAAGTATGCATAAAAATATAGAAGGAAAATATTTTAGATTATTTTATAGTGCCCATTGTGTTTTAATACAATTGCAATTCAAGTAGATATTTTAGGAAAAGGTGCCCCTGCTTATACAGACGGCAATTATGATGCACCTCCAAAAGAAAGAAAAAAAGAAAAAGAAAGAAAGAAAGAAAATGCAACAAAATAATCATAAAGCAAAGAGAAAATAAGTTGATATACAGTATGCATGGAAATGTGTAAAATAAATATTCAAATAGACATCTGATGAAAACGTGTGTCCCCTGCTTAGCATAATTATGATGTACAAACAAACAAAAAACATTACAAAACAAGTGCAAATCAAAAACATATGCATGGAAATATATAAAGGAAGAAATAAACAAACAAACAAACTCAACTGAAGAAAATAAACTCAAATATATGAAGGAATTATTTAAATAGACATTTTATGAAAATGTGTTTTCCCCTGTTTCATTTTACGAAAATGCCTGTCCTGATTTTTATGTATATCCAAAAGAAAGAAAGAAAGAAAGAAAGAAAAAAGAAAGAAAGAAAGAAAATGCAACAAAATAATCATAAAACAAAGAGAAAATAAGTTGATATACAGTATGCATGGAAATGTGTAAATGAAATATTCAAATAGACATCTGATGAAAACTTAGCATAATTATGATACATCTCCAAAAGAAAGAAAGAAAGAAACAAACAAACCAACTTACAAGCATAACAATCACCCCAGAAAGAAACCCTGAAGTACCGTCCTAGCTCAGGACGTCCAGCTCAGGACCTCCGGTGTCAGACCAGAATGAGAGGTGCCAGCCAAGTTTCTGTTTTGCAAAACCACATCGCTCACCCGCAAATGTTTCATCTCCTTGTCTGGGCTTGTGACAGATGGAGGGCCCCCGGCGACACGCACCTGCAGTCCTCCTCCGCCGCCACATCATAACTGGAGGCCTAGCAGACGAAGATGACCCCCCCATCACCATCATTCTGAGAAGACAACTTTGTCTCCCGGCATTGAAAAAAACAAAATACAAATACTACTCCTGACACTACTATTCTGCTTTTACAAGAGCGCCTGTGTATACGGTGCCTGGCCATATATCGGTCACAGCGGAAAGAGTTTTATACTGTAACATGGCCGGCATTGCAATGACATACTACAGTACTACGAGGGACACACAAAAAAATCTGTCACAACCTTGCAGCTCCTACAAAGTGCATGAATCAAAAATCAGCTGCTCTTAGACAAACCTTTTGGCTACAGTACCCAGAGTCAAACTCTTTCAAGTGCTACAAATAGCAAAAGGCTTTTCAACAGCTCTTTGATTAGGGTGGGTCCCTATAGAACCCCTTGATCACGGAGAGTTGGACTCTTTCCATACATTTATTTCAGGTTCTTTGCAGCACCATGAAGGGTCTATGTAGAACCTGTATTAGAGCCTTTTTGTTCAGTGTAGGTTACCACGTTAACTCAAAAAAACTTGATAAAAAGTTTTTAATAAGTGGAAAATCAGGATAAAGGACCAAGTGTGGTTCTTGCTTTAATACCAGTGATTTGATCTGAGCTTAGACCTCATGCGTTCCTAAAGGGTTCTTCAGGCCACCAGGAGTTCTGCTATGCCTAATGCTTAAAGAACCATGTTCTGGTATTAGCATGTGGAAAGTGGAATTGACACTGCCTGCACGTGTTACAGTAGCAAGTTGAGTAACATATTTTGAATCATGTCCACAAACTGACTTACATCGACATTAGAGCAGACTGAGGCGAGTATCTTGTGCAAAACACAAACACTGACGATGTCTGGTCCACAATGGAGCCCTTTTATCAGGTTCCAAACAGATTTCTCCGACTTTAGTTTCCAATCCGGCGCGAAGGCTCTCCATCGGCGTCGCTTTGTTAGTTGATGCTCTTGTCAGATGCTGTTTTGTTGTTTGGTTTTTCTGGAAGCGCGTTAAACCGGGCGTCAGAGTTCTGCAAGGAGTCGAAAGCTTTTAACAGACGCGTGCCGCAATCCTCGCCAGAAGCTTTGTCTTTGTTTCTCGGCTGACAATGATCTCCTTTCTGCTATCGCGTGTGCGCCAGGAACACCGTCCGCGAAGCCCTACAAAACACTCAAGGGAACTACAGGTGTGTGTGTGTTTGCATTGAGCATTCATCTCTTGCTGTAACACACCTTCCAAGCTTTCAGTGCTTCCGACAATAGATCAAACGTCACAAGCTCTGGGATTTAAACATGCACTTCGTACAAACGGGCCTCCAAAACTTCTAATAGATGATACAACACTCTATGCCGAACTCACTTGATACAACATGCAGTAACCAGAGTGCAATGCAGTGCGCACATTCGCATGCAGTATATTCCCAGTTCTGTCTAAGCAGACGCAAGTTAGCGAGGTTAATAATTCCTCTCCTGTTCCCACCAGCCCAGGTAATTTTGTTATTCCGTTTGTGCCCTCTGTCTACACCCACCTCTGTCTGCTGTAAATAATGGCCCCAGCCCTGAGAGGAAGCAGGCATTTACTAATACAAAACCTTGAGGAAATCCCTACCAATCCTCAGGGCTCACGTTCAGCGGCGCCCAAAACACAAAGGCTATGCAAATCTGCCCAGCCTGCGTTTATCTACCCTCGGTTTCCGCTTGCACCGCGGGAACCGGCATTGTGCCGCGCATGGCGATTATCGCATGTAATTTACATAGAATACGCACAGGAAACAGTGTGCTGATCTCTAACAAAGCGGGGAAGAGTCTCTATCGGCTCAGCAGCTATCTGACGGCGCAGCGAAATTACAGGTTTAGCTGTGGGGTATTAAACCTACAAGGTGTTTTTTATTTCTGGTGTACAGGGAACACTATCTCCTCCGAATGTTGCTTGTTTATCTGCCCTGTTTGTTTTATAACCCAACTCTAGCAGCCCCTTCCCAGGAAGCTGCATCTTCAGCCGGGGCTAATCTGCCCTCCGCCTGTGTTTCCTTTGTCACTGAATCCATGTATCAACACAGCGAGGTGCAGCCAGATCGAGGAGGTGTGTAATTGCACAAAGACACTCATGCTAATACAGCTGGGTGAGTGTGTGTGTGTGTGTGTGTGTGTGTGTGTGTGTGTGTGTGACTGACTCAGCCGACACAAGGCATGTTGTGAGTGTGAGGAATGGAAGTCATAACACTGCAGCACGGCTTCAGCCATACAAAGCCTGGTACTGTTCAGTACTCATGAGGGCGAGACGAGAGATCAAATTCCTGATGCCGCCGCTTCACCTCCAGGGCCGCGCGGCGAAGAAACCCCCGCACCTGATTGCTTACCTTTAGCTGAGGGTCATCCAGAGGTCATTTGACACGATTGACTTTCAGCTCTGGTGCAAATGCGCGCAATACTCAGTGCGGCTTCGTATTGTTTGTTCATTTACACTCCATGCCTCTGATGTTGCTAACAAGAAACACTGCAGCTGATCAGAGAAAAGATCAGACTCTAGCGTGAACATTAAAGAGGCAACCGTTACCTAGGGAAACTGGAAACAGCGGTGACAGAAACTGAGAGAAAAACAATGTAAGTAAGTAGAACAACGGCTGCGGTGAAAGAGTGACCAAAGCGGGCTGGGGGAATACGAAGATGTAGAAGAGGACGCAGTAGAAAGTCCAAAGCGTTCAGAGTTTAGCACGGAGATGTAAACAAAGGCAATGTACCGCAAAAGGAAGTGGAGAGGCTTTTTTCTCACAACACAACTAATCATGTAATATTTTGGACATGGAAGAATCAGACTAGTTCGGACTCAGCGGAGAACGAAGCCCATGCGGCACTTTTGTTTTTCCCCTACCGAACGTGTTCATTTGTCTGTACAAACCTGCTGAAATTTGTCTCCACAGCAAGAAAAAACGTGGCCTTTACACTCCCAGAAAAAAACTAAAAACAGCAGCAGCATTCATTTTCTTGTTAGCAGCATCGCAGCTGATCAGAGGAAAGAACAGACTGTAGCTGCTTATTTAGTAGGCTACCATCTCAGTCGTGGCGTTAATTATCGGTTGGCTCAGGGTGGCCGGTCAGGAGACTACATCAAGCAGAACAGACACCCATCTGATTCCGGGAAGACAGGCTCAAGTACACTGCCGTCATTAATACAACACTGATTCTTTCACAACGGGCCCTCCGAAGGCCAGTCACAAGCCTAGCATGGGGTTTTTACAGCACAATAGGCACCCTTACATTAATCATTGCCGGCATATGATGAGGCTCAGTCATCAGTTACAAGTATGACACCAGAAATGTTTTATTTTGCCCTTAATATTTTGAGAAGTAAGCCGCCTAGCGCAGTTATGTATCAGCAGGCCTGTCGCAGGAGGCCAACTCTAGACCAACAGGGAGATTTTAAAGATTTTAAATCCAACTTCTGCAAATGCATAATTGAAAAAAAAACATCCTAACATATGGGGGTTAGGAATGAATATGGGTTTGATAGATTTGATTTTCCATCCAGCAACGTCAGATAATATCAGATGCTATTAAATAAAATTCTGTTCCTGCAGAGGTTTGGGGCACCTACATGAAAAATGAATATATGACCACAAATGTATGACTGTTAACAACTGCTTTGGGGTTTATTTTACAATTGAGAAAGAAATGAAATGAAACAAACTAATTGGTGCTAAAAAGTTTTGTTTTTTTACAATATTGTCGATAAAACATTGAAATGTATAGTCATTGTGCATCGCTTATTTATTTTCACACCATATCATGCATCAAATTGGATGCAAGTATAATTAAAATTCTGTAAACCAAGCCAAAGAAGCTAAATTTGTATTTTCTTTAAAAAAGGACATTTTGTAGCTCTACAGCATATATCTATTTACACCATCTGTTTTTCTTTTTTATTATTTTTGTATATAAAATGACAATATAAAAGTTAGAGAATGCACACACCTTAAGATACAAAGAATGTTGAGCTGAAGATATGTCTTATGGAGTACTGACATTTCACTGGTAATCATTTACATGTAACGGACTGTTCTCTTTACAGTTGAATAAAGCAACACGATTTAGAAAGAGAAAGTTGTAACAAACCATACAACTGGAAAATTGCTATAAGGTGATACTTCACATCAAGAAAAAGTTTTTTGAGCAAACTTGCATACTGACGGCCATTCATTTTCACTGATTGACTTGTAACCAGAAGCAGCATTTCAATTTCTCCAAATGTTTCACATGATCTGTTTCTTTTTTCTAATACACTGACAGATTTCTGAGCAGGCCATTCATCGTCAAAAACATTGTAGTGGAAAAAAACTCAAAAAAGGAGGGGGGGAAATGATAATCCTTGATTTTTAAATCAATCTGATTTTGACAAATGCAGGATATTTCAAAACATATTCTCTTTACAAATTCAAAATTCAGCTGTCTAAGGTGCTACTTCAGTCTTTCAGGGTATTCTTCCATTCTTTTGGAGTATACATTTAATTTTCACCTTCTTCATATCAAGTATTATACAGTTTTCTTTTCCCCAATTCATTTTCACTCACCACTTTAGTTACCATTGAAGCAGTAGTTAGTATTTTTTGCCATGAAAAGATTAAAATCTTGTGTTTAACCTTGATTCACTAAAATACATGCACAGATCAGACAAATAGCATATAAATATATTACAAAATAAGTGTTTAAAAAGCTTGGCAAAACAAAAACAAATTAACATGAAAAGACATGGTCCAGTCAGGCAGTTATCACAACAAAAAAATAATAAGACTGATATTTTTCTGGCGGCTCAGTTCGGCCCAGTGCAGTAACTGTGAACAACGTCATTTTAGTGCAATGAAATTCTGGTCAGTTCTACAGCTGTCAGTCTCTACCCGAAGCTCGAGACCCCGTCTAAACTTTCTCCAACTTGTCTAGCTTCTCCAGTTTCTCCAAAGCGGTGACAAACACCAGGTGGTCCTCTGGAGACTTTCCGTGGGTCTTGCTGAGGTGCAGTTTGACCGCGTGTTTGCTGACGAATGTCCGATTGCAAAGTCTGCACTGGTACACGGAGCCTGTGTCGTCCTCTGGCGTGGTCAAGGCCAACAGTGGGCTGCCAAATGTCATTTTGTCTGTGATCACCTTTGAGACAGCCTGCTGCTCCCGTAGGTGCTCAGCTGACAGTTTGGACAGGTCCTTCAAGCTGAAGCCCAGGTGAGACTCCAGGTGGCCGATGTAGGAGGAGGGAGTCCTGAACTGGGAGGCACAGTCGCCACAGAGGAACACGGGCTGGCACGAGTCCATGTTCTTCAGGAACTTGGTGCCTCCAGTCCGTCTCAGCTGGTACTTGACGTTAGCCAGCCAGTGGGATATGGTGGTCATGGAGAGGCCTGTGAACTTACAGATGTGGACCCTCTCCTGGGGGCCCAGGTCGGTCATGGCGTAGCGGCCCTCGGAGGTCTCCCTCAGGCTGGAGGCGAACTGCGCCTGCAGGATGAGGAGGTGCTGGGGGTTCCAGTTCGACTGCCTCCCTTTCCTTTTCTGCACTGGGGAGAGGTCCTCCAGGGTGTCCTCAAACGCACTGCCGTCTGCATCCGACTTCTCTGAGATGGAGGAAGGAGTGGAAGATTTGGGTGTCAGCCTTCCAGTGAGGTTCTTCACCATGTCGGAGATGTCCATCAGAGCATTCTCTCTCAGAGGAGAGGAGACAGAGTCAGAGAGAGAAACGAGGGGTTTGTTACCATTGATACTACTGCTGTTCAGCAACGTACTGCTGCTGCTGTTATTGTTGTTGTTGCTGTTAGCAGTGGACTTAGTTTTACTCAAGTCTATGGGCTGGTCGTTGTTCTCATAGAACGGGTAGTGGTTGACGGGCTCGGCTGGCTTGGCCTGAGGGGTCTGGTTGAAAGCTGGCTTATCGATCATGCTATTGCTGATCTTGTAAAGCATGGACAATGGGTCTGCAGCTGGGCTGACTGGTTTCGAGGCCTTACCCAGGTGTGTGTTCATGATTGACTGGAGTGCGCTGAGAGGATTGATGAAAGGCCTCTCCGGTGAGTGATCAGTGATGATGCCCAGACTGTTCCCATTGGTTACTGGGGACTGGCGGGCCTCTGAGCCATTCTTTGAGTGGCTGTTATGGCCATCTACCAGACTCTCTTTGGGCTCCTTCTTGCAGACAAGCTCCGACTCCACGCTCCCTGGGCTGCTGTTCCTCACGATGGCTGGTTTACCTGCAGAAAGGTCATTCGGAGAACCTAAGTGCTCTCTCTGCTCTCTCAGTGCGGGAGAGAGGGATTTAAGTGAGGACGGGGGCCGGCAGCGCTCCAGGCTCACCATTTTCTCCTCTTTCTCTTTCTTCACAGTGGCAGCTTTCCCTGTCACTTTCTCCACCAGCTCCTCCATGGCAGTTACATTGCTCCTGAGTGGGGGAGGAGAGGAAGGGCTCCGGGGGGAGTGGATGACTGAGCTCGGGTCACTCACAAGGCCCCTAAGCCCACTATTAAACATTGGCTGCATTTGGACGCTCTGAACTGTTGGGGGCAGAATAGTGGTGGAGCTCTTCATGCCCTGGAGCTGGTAGGCTGCATGAATGCTGGGGTAGCCGCCCCATGTGGGTGTGCCGGTCTGGGCCTTGCTAATGGCACTGGATACAGTGTACTCGAGGGACTTGAGAATATCTAACCCCCCTTTGGGCGTCTCCTCCAGGTCTTCTTCTCTAAGATATTTATATGGCGTGCCGTCTGCCTCAGATTTCTCACCTGGGTCCTCTTTCTCCTCCTTTATTTTTTTCTCCCCTAGCTCACTACCTTCTACTTTTTCATCCTCACCTCCTTCCCTCTTTTCCTCAGAGCCAGAGGAGAGAGCTGGGGACACTGGCTGAGACTTAACATTACTGGGGACAGGGAGCCTGGTGGTGGTTGGTGGCAGTGGGATGGATTGGATCTTCTCTTCCACCACAGGATCAAACACCAGCTGTTTGCCCTTCTTGGAAGCTGAGGTTGTGACCTTCAGAAAGTGACCCGTGACCATCATGTGGGCAGTCAGCTGCTGCAGTGTATCATGGGAGCTCCCACACTCCATGCATTTGAGGATCTGGGCTTTACGGGCTTCAAACTGCCACGTGTAGCTGGCACCGTTCTGGTAGCCATACCGGTTATTAGGTGTAACATAGGGGTTAGCTGTGGCTTTTGGATCTTTGCCAGGATCCCCAAGGGACAAATTACCAACACCACCACTACCAGCATGGAGAGAGTCTGGGGAGCACGGGGAGACTATAGCATCCTGGAGAGCTCGTTTTTTGGCCGAAGAGGACACCAGTTTCGTGGCCAAGGCTGGCACTGGTTCTTTGAGAGGCACTTTCTGGTAATGCTTGGTCTTGATCATATGGACGCTGAGATCCTGCAGGGACTCAAACGAGTGGCCACAGTACATGCACTTCAGCACCTTCTGGGCATCCTCTTTCCCTTCCATCTCCATGAGGGAGCGCTTGCGGGGTTTGGACCAGCGCTTACCCCGGTCTTCCTCCTTGTCCTTGTTGTCGTCTCGGTAGTGGCCTGTCTCATTCATGTGGACCGTCAATCCCACCAGCGTGTCGTAGGCAGCGCTGCAGTCTTTGCAGCGAAACTTGCTAGCACCGGTGAAGACGGAGCCATAGAGCTTGTTGTTCTGCCGGTAGAGCTGCACCGTGCTAAAGAGGCTAGGCTCCGGTAGCAGGTGGTAGGGATTGTGCTGAAGAGTCTTGGCAAGGGCTGCCTGGTGCCAGTCATACGCCACACCACTACCATTACTAGCCCCCCCACTGCTGCCCCCACTGCTGCTGGTTCCACTATGGCTAACAGAGCTAGCTGCTGTGCCATTAGTATTGCCACTTCCACTGCCTGTATGGTTGACAGTGGTGCTGGAGCTCCTTCCGTTGTGGTGGCTGCTAGCCGTGCTGACCCCACTGCTCTTGTTTATGGTAGTAGTTGTGGAGACAGAGGCAGTAGAGGTGGGTGCTGCAGTAGCGAGGGCACTGTTGATACTGCCAGCTGCAGCAGGCTTGGAATTCATGATGTCCATCGCGATGCTGGACCAAGAGGCATCTGAGATGAGATTTGCATAGACGGCTTTCATCTGTGCCAGGCTATCCTGAAGGGAGAGGCCATTGTTGGGGCGGAAGGGAAAAGCAGCACCCTCCCTCTCTTGACCGTCTCTGGAGGAGGTGCTCTTGAAGTCGGTGAGCCGGTCGCTGGCATCGCTGAGTGGAGATCCATAGCCGGCATCAGGGTTGGTGCCATTGCTGAGCGGAGAGTCTCTGTAGCTTGGCGGCTGGCCTCCGTCTATGTCTTCCTCTTCCTCGTTGCACAGGAACTCGGTGTCCTGGCCATCCAATGAGAGGCCATCGTCCTGCAGGTGCTCTTCCTCATCATGAGCGGCTGGCTTAAGCTCGTCCTCGGGCACGTACGCTGGAGCACAGAGAGGGGAGAAGACAAAGAAGGGGAAATAAGAGGAGATGATAGAGAGGTCAGCTCAGTGGAATAAAATATTTACAGCATACTAACAGGACCACTGTCAAAATAACATGGAAGGAATACTCAATGTTGGGAAATGTAGGCTTTTATTCACATCTAGTGTGGGTGTGTATGCATGCATGCATGAGAGTGTGTGTATGTTACACACACTCTCTGAAAGCCAGTGGTGAAAAAAGCCTCCAAGGGAAAAATAAATCACTAAGCATCTGACAGTTGTCCTTTCCCTTCCCAACTCCCTATTCCTCCACAGATGCCTCATGTTCCCGGCAAATCACTGGCTGTTTGGCCTTGTTAGCCAGCTGCAAGCTCACATGTTCAACTCTTTCATTCCCTTTCTTTCTTTTCCTTCCTTCCCTTGCTTTAGCACCTCTCACTCATCCACACTGAAGCTCCTCATGCGTTAAGGTTATGCATCTGATCAGGACGGAGAGAAACAGAACACACACTGAGATATTTCAGCATTTGCTTACAGTTTCTTTAAGCCACTGTCTTTGAGTTAATAAGCCCAAGGATTGGAAAAACAATGGGATTTGGATTGTCAATGATAAAGAGGTGGAGCCTGCGGGAGACAGAATTTATGCCTTCGTGAAATCTACTACTGGTACATGATACAAAACGGCGTGGACAACACATGACAAGACGGTAGATTAAAGGAAGAAAGCGAGCACACGATCAAAAGATCAAGGCGTGGAAAAAGGGAACTAAACAGCGCCGAGATGTAACAGGTTCGCCGCTATAGAGTGTAAAGGCAAATGAGATGGACGGCTAGACCGTGTGTGTGTGTGTGTGTGTGTGTGTGTGTGTGTGTGTGTGTGTGTGTGTGTGTGTGTGTGTGTGTGTGGGTTGTGTGTGTGTGCATGTGTGTTAGGGAAGATACAGCAAGCATCAGTAAGCAGGAGAGACAGGAGGTGGTGGGGGGAGAGTGAGTGAATGAGACGGAGAGATGTGGAAGGTGGGGGGGAGTAGAAAGAAA
>CABFOS010004802.1:1359-11987 GCA_900660315.1 Diretmoides pauciradiatus | reverse complement strand
GACACATAGAGTTCAGTTTAATACTAAATGGACAAACATAAATATTTTCCTATGTGGTAGAACCCATGTACTGCAGCATAACCTAATAGTACATAACCATTGTTTTATTGTGTATTAATATTACAAATATTACAAATTAATTTTACAAAATATTACAAATAAGTGTTACTGTATTTCATTTTAAATATGTCGGGGGGGGGACTCATGAAGCTGAAAAACCTGAAATTGGTTGAGAAAAAAATATAATTTTCTTACCTCAGCACTTAATAATTTGTCACTTTATCACTTTATTTATTTAATTATTTTTTTTCTTCTTTTTCTTTTCTTTTGTACTATCTGTTTGTATTATTGTTTTGTTGTATGGATGTATGCATGTATATATGTGTTACTTGTGTACTTGGGACCTCCTCAAAAATGAGATGCTACATCTCAAGGAGCTATCCCTCAATAAATTCAAATTCAAATTCAAATTCTGATAGGATCCCCACAGAGAAATAAAACGTTTTTCTTTACCTTTCGCTTGATCTGGTCTGTTGTTATTGTGTTAGCATCCACTTGTAGCACAAGTAGCCACAACAACAGCGTGTCCCTATCCAACAAAGGTCTATATGCAACAAGAGGTCTCACTCCTCATGAAAGAAAAATGTTTTATTTCTCTGTCGGGATCCTGTCAGACACTTATAACAACAATCAGAGCCTGTCAGTGGCAAAAAAAGACGCTTTTAGAGGACGTACATGTAGGTACGAACTTGCCCTGAAGCATTACGTTATGTAGCTAAGCTAAGCGCTGAGCGATAGCAGCTACACTTTTGTTCGCTTTTCTTTTCTTCTTTGAAGCTCTTTTTTATTGAGTTTTCAACAGAACATTCATGAATACAGACAAATCCTGCAAAAGAAGTGAGTTTGTCCTGCATTGAACAAATAAACAAATCTATAAGCGTTTTTTCCCATTGAAAACTGCAAAAGTTTGTCCAACCAGTAGACAAATCTGGATTTAGATAATAAATCACAGTCAACAAACACAGATACACTTAACAAAAGTACCAAGGTAACAAAGATGAATTAATCAAATGAAAACTTGTTTGCTTTTCTAACCATTAGGCCACTGCTCCCTCTAACGATAAAATTCAGTGAGGGTTCGACCGATTTTTGAAGGCTGATATGAATATTTTTAGAGTGATGTTACTGATAGGGGACATTTTGTGCTGATATTCAATATCTTTAAACTTTCTTTCTTTAAAATCTTTAAACCTATTTTCTTGCCAGAGGAGTATTCAGTGTTTCCCCCAGAATTGTATTCTTGTCAGGGTGAAAAAACTAATGAAATCCTTTTATGGTTAGCAACTCTTAAAAGCAGGGCGACCCACCACACCTATTCAATATTCAGTATAGGGGAAACTCTGGGATGCATTAGTCATTTTTAATTCATTTCCAAAAGACATTACTGAACAATTAAATCAATATAATTAATTCATTGCAAGGGTTCCAGACTGTATATATGATATATATACAATAGATATGATATAATGGCAAACCAGTCTAACCCTAGTTTCAACTGCCATATGTCACCGGTGCTTATGTCATCTCCTCTTTTACAGAGAAGTGTCTCACCTGAGGCCGAGACTCCCAAACAATCACTTTTCGTTGAAAGCTGCGACTGCTTGTGAGTTTGCCTTTGGGTAAGTGAGATCAATGCATTTAAATGTGAGGTGGGGCAGGGGGGGTATACAGGCCTGCCTTTAATTCCTTTGAGGATGTGACCTCAGAGACAGAAACATTGGAGGCATGTTGAGCCACTTACCCCTAGGGAACATCAGTAAGAGCAGACTGTTAGTGGTGAGCCTAGAATTAGTGCTGATAGGAAAATTAGTGCTGATTCACTGAGATTTCCCTGTGGACTCGCGCAAACAATGAATCATTTGAATTTGACTGCCCCCGTTTGTGTGATATATATGTGTGTGTGTGTGTGTTCCGTGTTTGTGTTGGGTTACCAGAAGTACACAGGGAGCATGCAGCATGGTCAGTCCGTCATGCTTGTCTGGTTAGCGAGCGTGTTTGATCCAAGAGCCTCATCAGGCCAAAGAGTCTTAGAATATCTTCGGGATCTGCAAGCATTACAAGACGCAGTAATCTGTTCCATACAACCTCCGAAGTAGGAAATCTCTCGTCAGGCTTCCAGTCTGACTTCACTTAATTCTCAGGTAGTGCTCCCTGTGGCTGCTATCCACTTGGATGCGAGTAGGCTTGAAACCGCAGGTCTGAAAGTGTGTGTGTGTGTGTGTTTGATTTACAGACCATCAAATCATGAAGCACAGAGAGGATTTCATATCAACTTACCTCATAGTAGTATACTATTTCAAACTATATTTTATATTTATTAGATAACGTTGTGTTTATACGTAGATATATGGATGTACGCAGTGATGGTAAGTAACAAAGTATTTTTTCCGGGGGAACGTTACCTGAGTATGTTTTATTTGCATCTACTTTTAGAAAATGTTGACTTTATTCCACTACATTTCCCTGTGTGAGCTCTTCGCCAACATTCTCGCTCGCTACCTGGAAGGTGGCAGCGCAACAGGTTGACCACATTTTAGGAAAATGTTGGATTCTTATCGGCTAAAAAGTTTAATAGCCTCTGATGTACAGAATAGATCCAGCGTCCGGTTGGATGAGTGTGTGTGTGTGTGTTTTGTGCCAGTGTGTGTGTGTGTTCTTGGTACCAGCATCCTGGTTGGATGTAGTTTATCAGGGAGGTGATGGTAACTAATACAGATACATGGATGTGTATTTTATTAGGGCAAGCCACATGTATAAGATTGCACTGCTATCCTCTTGGACACACACACACACACACACACACACACACACACACACACACACACACACTGTAGATCTGTCTCCGTTTGTTGTCTTTCATATTCAATTAAAAGCATTGAATCATCACTCCCATAACAACTGGTCTGCTTAGTTACGACTATTTACAGTTAATTTGAATATTTGCTTTTGGTACGTAAGTATGTTTTAAATGGGATACTTTTGTACTTATACTCAAGTAGTGTTTGAATGGGGGACTTTCTACTTTTACTTGAGTCATTTTTTACTTGAGTATAACTTTTGAGTACAAAAGTCCACTACCAAGAACTACATATTTGTAATCATGTGATATTTTTCAAACAAAATTACACCATTTAAATAATTTAATTTAACTTATTTGTGAGAACGATCGATGTCAACTCCCTCGGGAGATAATAATGTCTGCATCCGATCATAAGGTGCTCAGGGTTTGGAGAACAGAGAACAGAAATGTTGTCCACATCTGAGCACCACTGTTGTTGATCATGAAGCGGTGAATGGAGAGACGCTCTGGAACTATGGCCGAGTCCGGGATCGAAGGGTCGAGCTAAGTCTCAGTGAAAACCATAACGCAACTGTTGAACAGCCGTCCTGCTCCTGAGTTCGTCCAGCTTATTATCCAGTGACTAAATATTTGCTAGAAGAATACTCGGTATCGGCCGGTTTGCATGTTTCCTCAGCCTGACCAGGACACCAGCCCACGACCCTCGTTTCCTTCGTCGCCTCCGTCTCTCAGGTGCGTAAACAGGTGATCCAAGCCATGGAAATCCTGTGTTAGTTGCTGATCGTTGTGAAAAAGTGTTTTCCACCAACAAAAGTTGCTCCCTATCATATTGTATGATAGGGTTCACGTGGGCAACACACAAACAAAATTAATAACTAAATAAAACTAAAAAACACAAATTTGAGGAGGAGCTCGAGACACAGCAGCCGTCATCTTGATGTAGAAGCTCCAAAGCCCCTCCCCCGAAACACATGAACGCGTACTACTACTACTTCTAGGTAGGTAGGTAGACAGACAGTTAGTTAATCCAATCATTGGATGGAGTTATTACCGTCCTGCACCAGCTAGAGACACCATTTTTACTTCCGCCCCAGCGAGAGCGCAGGGCGAGAGGTAATGTTTTCGGTGGCGTTTGTTTGTTTGTTCGTATGTGTGCAGGATTATGCAAAAACTACTACACTAATTTTCACGAAACTCGGTGGAAGGGTGTAGCATGGCCCACTTAGAACCCATTAAATTTTTGGACTGGATCCGAATCACGGGGCGGGTCCATGAGCCGCCCAAACACGGCCACGAGCCGTTTGCACAAAACCCACACATCATGCAAAACAGACTTAACAGTGGTGGATGAGGGCTCACAGAGCCACCAATTGCATTCAGGGGCAGAGGTCTGTGCTCTCTGAGCACCATTTCTAGTCTTCTTTTTATTGTCAGAGCAGAGATTTATTGATCGCTATCGAGATGTACAGAGAAATTCAACAGATATATAACAAAAAGTGCTTCTAAACAACATTACCTTTAAGTCAAACCTCAACCAAAGTTAACTTACTTACAGTACCATTAGCTAACATGCCCTACATGTGAAAATGGCGTGCAAGGGCCAAATAGCACATCATCTTTTCATGGTGGAGGAGCAAAGTCTTCTGATAATTCATTTACACAACATGTGTAAATGAAGCTTTCGTGCTTGTTTCACAAAGTTTAGCTAGTTAGTAGAGTAACTTTACTACAGTAAATGGACTACGACTACTGCTGCTATTTCACAGTAACTGAATCTTCTCAGACTATTCACTTTTACTTTACTTTTTTACATTACAATTCAATAACATTACTGAATTGAGCTCCACCCACTCCACACAGATGTTTTTCAGGTATTTTTCTTGGCCAGTTGCTGTATATTTGTCATTTATGCACAGTCAATTCTCTAATGGACCGTGATGGCAACCCAAGTGACTGCTGGGGGATTTGTGACTGAAACTGCAAAGCCTCTGTACGGATGTACGCATGTGCTTTAAAGGTCACTACTCTGATTTAGATTTCATATCAACAAAACTTCTACCTTTCAATGCTATTAAATGATGCACAGTCCACTTCTGTACTACAGTAGCAGTACTTTTACTGGGGCAGGAGACAAGTTATTGCAGTTATTGCTCTTTGACTTTGTATTGCTGTATATATATATCACTCTTCATTCAGCGCTGTATCTCCAATATCTTTAAATGCATTATATTTATATAACTATTTATGATATATTATAAGTTTTCATGAAAGAAGATTGTTTTATTTCATTTTATTCTCCATTTAGTACATTTTAGGTGCTGTACACTCTCAAAAAGAATGCCACAGACTTTTAGTCTACGTTTCAACAAACATATTTTCATATTTTTAATAATAACAGTTTTCTTAAAGCAGAGTTCATTACAAAAGTTACAGTACAAAAAACAGTAAAAGGCCTATAAAAAGTATATGCCGCCTCAAATTAATCACACGGATGTGTTGGAAATAGCACTTTATTGTTCAGCGTGTATGAAAAAAAAGTTGTTATTTTACTGTTATTTTCTCTGTTACAAATACATCTTCGCTTGTCATCGTGAAATCAAACCTCTTAACTTCTTTACAAGGGTGAAATTCTCTATTTGTATAGTAGGTCCACCACAATCCAGCCAGTGTGATCAGATCGTATTCATCAGATCCCGAGGTAGATTTTCTGATGCAAAATATATTAAACTAACATGGCACAGATGTGAAATCAATTTCCTTCACATATGGAATTACCGTATTTCTCAATATGTATTTCATTGAGTCTCAGGAGACAGGTCTATTTTAAGGCTCAATCATAATCATACCCAGGCTTTCCTTGCATTACGTGCCCTCTCTGACATTCAGCTCTTTATCATAAGGAAATATTGCCCAACTCACGAGGCAGAATCAATGACAAAGGAAAACCTCACTATTCAACTTTGTAATCCAACAACAGAAGTATACTTAGACATGTGGATTGTACCGAATGTGTACTTTAGATATAGAAACTAACAGGTGATGACATGTCTAGGTGATGTCACGTTCTCGGGTTCCTAATACAGCCAGATTCAGGATTCAACCTCAAACTACAGTAAATGTAGGCCATATTTGCTGTCTGTGGTCATGAACAGGTCGTCTACTCAGGGTCTGGGCTATAGGGATGGGGGTTGAGACCCAGTTCTATTAAGGACCCGGTTCCACATTTTTCAAAACCCGAAAATCAATAAGGTTTGATCTTGCTGATACTGCTATGGAGTCTAGTCTAGTGGGTCCTATAAACTTAACGTCATATAACGTCATTTAAATCAAATCACTGGTGCACAAACAAACATCGATTGTCTAATAACGTTTTTGAATAAAATTTAATTGCCAAATGGCGGCAGAACCTTCCCCTGCCTTCCAGTTGAAAAACCTCCGCCAACTCCAGCTGCTGCTGCGGGACAGTCGTCCTCCTCCTCTCAAATTATCAAGCAGCACCCAAACTTCATAGCAAGTCCCGTTAGTTAGTAATCCAATGTTGAAATCAACGTTGAAGTCGGCAGGATGAGAGCTAGTTAACAAGTTAAACCAGGTGCCATAAGGTTACGTTATGATGCGTTCAAGGTCTGCTCAGTAAAATGAGTGAAGGTAAATAAAACGTCATCATGATGTGTTCAAGTGTAACATTAATCTTGGAAAATGAAGCTTTTGGCGAGAAACTTATAATATAATATAATAAATACAGTTGTTTGGACCAAATAATAGAAAGGTATCGATAGTGGTATCGATAAAGACTCTGATCATTAAGGATAATGGTATTAATAGTAATAATTAATGGTATCAATATCAATAAAAATTAACGATCCCCATCCCTAGTCTGGACTATGAAAATCTTCCATTGACATCCAAAATGTATCTGTTCTAGATATTTCTCCATATCTTCATTAGTTTAGGTTCTTCCGTGGAGAGACCACATGAGAAAGACTCTGTTTTTCTAATGACACCGTGTCTTTCTTAATGCTACAGTCTTTTTCTTGAAGCAGATGTCCCCTTTCAATCAGTTTTAGTCGGCTATTTATCTTTATTATCATCGTCATCTTTGACAGAAACGGCGTCTTGGGAAGTATTCTCATTCTGTGAGCACCGGGGGATTCCCTCGCTTCAATACGCTTTCCCAGCAGCCCCCCGAAAGGTTCAACAACTGCTCGTTGCTCGTTATGGGCTCGGCAAGGGGTGCCCCCTCGTTGGGTTTTCCATCTCTGGTGCCGAAAAACAACCCCTCCTTCCAACTCCTTGAATACTTTGAACGGGTGGAAGAATGTGACACACTCTCCAGACCTGGTGGCATTTGAGAAGCTTCCACTGTTCTGTGTTTGCTTGTTCCAGTGGCACGCAAGAAAGGACGGGGCAGAAAAAAAACACACACTGCAGATTGTTAAATGTTAGAGTTCTTTCCTAGCACCTCCGTGCACTGTTTGGCCCTTACCTGCCATTTGTTTATTACAGAATCAGCGATTTCTTTCATTTAGCGGGGGATTCCGTTTTTCCCCTGCACACTGTTTCTGTTTAAGCGTGTTTACATTTTGGACAATGGTCGTAATTCAGTCCAGAAAGGGGTTGCCCACGATTTGCATGCAAGGAATTTAAATTTGCATGGAAATCAAAGGGCCCAGAACATACTGTAAGCTGTTTTCCTCTCATAGTTACCATAACAAGCAAACGCTCAATATATCTTTGTTCAAGAGAACTCGCTGACCTTTTCCTGATAATGTACAGATACACGTGAAGATTTCTGTCATTGAAGCTTGGTAACACTCGTTCATAAAACAAGCTGGCGACTCTTAACACCGACCGAATGCACACAACACCACATTCGAGCAAGTCTGCAACACGAGGAGTCTGAATGCCCACAGTGGAGTCAATATGGTATTCCTTACATTTCCTTGTCAACAGTGAATAATATGGATGTAATGGCTATGGACCTTGGCAGGCTGTGATAGGTCTTTTAGCGGGCCTTTACTGGAGGCGCTATCTGGAGTAGGGCCTGGTGGTTTTCAGACAGGAAAGGGTTGCCATGTTGGTTTTATCAGTTTGCTGCATGCCGGCTGCGGAGGCCGCTTTGTCTCCATCCCTCTCTTTAATGGGCAACAGTGGCATTGAGGAAATAATGAATCATGCTTTTAATTGATGTCTTTTATGGAGGACTTCAGAAAATGCATGCTTCTTTATTGGTTAATTGGTTGCAGCATCTGGAAATAAGAGTTGTATCCTGCTGTTGCCTGTGTGGTGTAGTGTCCCGATACGCATGCATACTGTCTACTATACTTGCAGTTTGTAGACATTTATAAATAAAGTGGTCACTTGTAGATTTGGGTAGCTCGAGTATGAGTATGTGATATTTTGACAGGGTACAGAATGTGCACAGGCCACATGTTCCGCATATTAAGTAGCTACATCAAAGCACATTCCCCTTGGTGTGAAGTCTGTAGTGCTTTTTAATTGATACCAGCACTTTCTTTCTTAATAACCCATCTCAGATTAGAAGCAGCCTTAATAGAATCACCCTTTGGCTTCCAAGGGAAGGAATTTGTTGGGTCAAAATCTGGTTTTGATATTGGAAGACAAATAACCAGGTTAGGGGAACCATTAAGTGTGTCGGAAATTTGAGCGATACACATGGAAAAAGCTGATTGTTGTGAGAGTAGAGGAGGCTGTGTAGCGCAGGAGGCCCTAAAACCCAACAGAGCTTCTATAAATAGCACAGGGCCAAACTACATAAAAGAGGGCCCCAATATCAAAAATGGAATTCCACTTTTTTTGCCAGAACAAAAAAGGCAAAATAGTTTTTTTGGGCGGTAAATGTTAAGGAAATTAACAGAATCTTTTGCACATTTCCATTACAATTAGTCTTATCATTTTAGGCTGAGAATAGAATTTATCATTTGTTTCCCCCCCTCTTATGTGCACTGAGAAGCTTCTGGAGAAAAAGCACGATCTAGATCTGGATAAATGTAGACTCTAAACTACTGGTTCCCAACGTGGGGTCCGGGGACCACCAGGGGTCCTTGAAGGCGTTCCAGAGGGTCCCCAGCAAACTGATGAATTGTTAAACTTCAGCATTATTTCATTAACAAGAAATTAACACAATCAGAGAATGTAGAAGAATGACTGTTTTGATCATAGTTTCTCTGTTATCTGTACCTACAATACAGACAGTCACTGAGTTCTGGACTAAATCAGATCTAACAATAAAAATATTCTCATATTTGGGTCTGAGAGGCAAAATCTCATCCAATAGGGTCCGTGGCCCAAATGTGGACACACCAAGCACACCAAGTTCCTGACATCCTCCCTTGTTTTCAGAAGCAAAGCACAAATCAAGCATATAAATTGTATTGAGGGCGTGAAGGATCTACCTTTAGAAGTTATTACTCCAGTGTGGCAAGCATTCGTACCGTTTCTGTCTTTTTTGGAGAGTACAGGGTGGACTCGAAGACAGAGGTTTGGTTCCTAGCGCATCATTCAGTCGGCAGCATGGCGGGAGACGATAAAGGTGGTGAATGAAATGATCCATCCTCACTGTCATTATCTGGACCATCCTCAGCACAACGTCAGAAGGTTCCTGGGTGTGAATGTGCTGGAGAAGAAAACAAAGCTTTCAGACACATAATAGATACTGTTATCTTCTGGCGCCACTTCCTCAAGACCCTATGGCCTTTCTATGCTCTGTGACGTAGCTTTCAACCCCCAGTGTTTTACCTAAAGGACTGTTGACCCCAGAGTTAGTGATAACGCACATTTGGTGCCATTTCTTTGGACTGACTCTAAATAGATCAACAACGGTTGTATTCAGATTGATGAAGAGCTTGAGCTTGTAAAGAGGAAATTATAAATAAATGACTTTAATTCTTTTTGACATATGATGGGTGACATCATTCGCCATATCCCATTGCTCTAAAATGAGACATCCACCACTAAGACATAAAGTGATACCTGTTGTTACAAAATGATTGAGAGAACAAAATTAAAATAAATTGTGGTACTATAATACTAGATTGTATTAAACTTCAGGGAATGGTTGTAGTTGCCAAAATGAATATATAGCATTTCAGAATTAAAGTTTATAATATTCCTAATGTACTTTTTTTCTAATGTTTGGATCTGGAATCGCGCCTTAAAAGAACACACGTGCACATTCCCGTCAGGATGATAGCATCAAGCATCTGCTAACTGGCTTACTGAATGGAACTTGGCTAACAGAGGGGTCACAGTGATTAATTATGGATTATACAATAGGTAGTTCCAGCCAAGCAAACAGACCATGCATTACAATATGTAAGAGATTGACATTCTTGACTGTTCTGCTCAAAGCGTAACCATTAGATCATGCGAGATAAGGTGAGTAGGAGGCAGTGGGGTAAAGGTTAGAGGAGAGAGCTGGTGAAATAAGGTCACTGGGAAGGGGAAGTGAACAAGACGCGGCCTTGACTCCCCGCTTCCGTTGAGGTGCCCTGAGCCCCCGAGAAATGTCCGCCAAACATCTGCAATAATCTATTTTAAGAGGATGCTAACCTTTCCATCCCTCGCAGGGAGGATTTTCACAGCTATTACTACAGCGGTAAAACTTAGACACTGCTTGGTCCTTCAAGCCGTACATGTCTGTTATGTTGGCAGTGGGGAAGACAAACACGCATTAAGCTGTAAAAATTAATTTGCCAAAACATTTGACCTTGATCAAGGTCAAATGTTTTGGCAAATTAATTTTTAC
>CABFOS010004722.1:1449-16118 GCA_900660315.1 Diretmoides pauciradiatus | reverse complement strand
CTCTCTCTCTCTCTCTCTCTCTCTCTCTCTCTCTCTCTCTCTCTCTCTCTTTTTCATCTCTCCCATCTGGCTTCTACCCATTCGACCTCTACCATGTCTATGGTAATATCTGATTTCCATACAACAGGAATTAACATTGGCACATCATTCACACTCACGCATGCATGTACACACACACACACACACACACACACACACACACACCTAGCGCCCATATAGTTGAACAGAGCTACAGTACGTTCAGCCAATGTGCAGTAGGTCCATGGCAAGATGAAAGAATGCTGCGCGGAGCCGACATGCGACCATTCTGCTCGAGGCCGTCTCCCTGCTCTTTCATTTGAATGCAGCAGCCTGAAATCAAGTGTAAAACTGTCAGGGTTCCTCAGTGTTGTGCTCCCCCACCATACTTATGCAAGTCGACAAGGAAGCACTGCGGGAAGATGCACAGAAATTGTGCACGCATATGCGTGTGTATGACTGAGCTTGTGTGTGTTTGATGATGACGCTTGTGTGACATTTGAGGCCAGGGTTTGGGGGCGAGAGTTTGGGAATAATTGTGTTTATTTGAAGTGATTGTAGTGACTGTGTTATGAATAATAATAGGATAAAGGTCTGGCCTACCCTGGGAGTGCATGTAAGCCTGTGTGTTGCTTCTGCAACTATCTACCAGAGTATCCAACAATTTTTCAGGAACAGAAAAAAAAACAGCACATTATTTTAATGAAGAGGGATCCATATTTAAAAACATTGCCCATCTAGTCACACATTTTGCTAATGTCTACAACTTTATGAAATATTAAATGCCTACATCAATTTCCTAATTGTAATACAAACTGTAATAACAAAACACAAATGTAATACAAACTGATAAAATGCCATAATGGTTGGATTGCATTTCAGCGTATTTCCAAAAATGTGTTTGTATCTCGCATTTTCTCTCATAAATGAGGCCCAGCGCCTATTTATTGTAAAGACAAATGCAATTTTGTGACAGGATCTTTTCAAATCCATACAAAATATGTATCTGTTTGGAGGACACCCAAGAAGCGTGTCTGATTTACCATGAACTGGACTCATTTAATTTTGGTGTCAAAAAGTACACTTGCACATCTACTGTACATACTGAGATTATGTCTTAACAGACTAAAGCTTTCTGTGCTATTTTCATGGCTTTAGTTTAGCAAAGGTGCAGTCACAGAGACCTCTCAAAATCACAAACATTTATGTCTGTTATGTTATATAAATTCTTCAGCGATCCTCACTTCTTCTCTTTTTAGATCAAACTTTTGATTCTCTTTTCCACAGCCAACAATTCAACCAACCATAATGCCACATATAGA
Organism: Diretmoides pauciradiatus; assembly: GCA_900660315.1. NCBI lineage: Eukaryota > Metazoa > Chordata > Actinopteri > Trachichthyiformes > Diretmidae > Diretmoides > Diretmoides pauciradiatus. Next base: position 14,778 of record CABFOS010004722.1, on the reverse strand, counting down.
CAGACATGAAAAAAACAAAACAATAGACATATCCGTATATATAAATACATACAGTATGCATGTTGTGTGTAAATACCCTGCAGTAATTTTAATACATCAAATAGTATACTAGAATAATTAGGAAGACAAACAAAAGAAACAGACAAAAACAAAACTTACACAGTGTGCCAAGTCTTTTTGACTGTACACAGTCAAAAGGACTTGGCAGTGGCACAGGTCTGGATTGTATTTGACAGAGTCATACATGCACGAAGAAAAATGGCAACAAATGGGATATTGGCTAGAACTTACATCAACATAAAACCCACAATAATCTCCATATAGTATTCATTTAATTCAAAATATGCAAGGCTATTTGTCATGCTACTGAAAAGAAAGCATCCATCTAAATATCTCAGCGTCATGGCCCTGTTACAAAGTCGATGTATTTACCCCAATTAGAGTAAAGTACGTGTCTAAGCAGTTTCACAGCCTGTAGGACAATTCTTCATAAGCTGCCACTGTTCCCATAGACTACTTGGAGGAAGATTGACAGATTTCCACTCTTACAACTATTTTTCTACCCAGCATGATAGCTGCGTGAACCCAGTGTGCCACCAGTCTAGGGATGTCAGTGAGATGTATAATAGTAATAATGTATAGTATAGTAATATGTATAGGCCGGGCAAGAATGAATGGAATGTCCTGACCCACAACCTGCTTTATGTTTTCGCGAATTCCTGCCCACCAGTCTGGTGCTTTGGGACATGAGCATGACCATATACAGTAAGAGGTGGACCAAGGTACCATAAAGCCTCCCCACATCTCCAGCACGACGGGTCATCCCTCAGTTTAACTATGTAAAGCCTGGTGGAGGTCCAATAATCTGGTTCTAAGCTCGCAGGACATTTTCTTTATATTTTTTTCAGGATTGCAGACCATTCCCTCTCTGTGAAAGACTGCTTCTCTAAGCACTGTAAAGGACTTAAGTGTATGTCCATCGTACATGTCCCTTACAACCATGATGCCTTTATCTGCCCGTGTCTTCCAGTGAAAGGGTTCTCTATGAGGAGTTTAGGGTTGAGCCACAAACATGCCGACGGATTCAGGTAAGGATCTAATTTAAAGGCTGAAGACACTCTTTTCCAAATCCAGCACATATGCCGAACAACGGGGTTAATCAAGGGCAACGTACCAAAGAGAGAGGTTTCTATGGAGAACCAAGATGGGGCTCGTTCAGGGGGCAACAACCAGTGGGCAAGGTGTCTTAGGCTAAAAGCATAATAATAAAGTAACAGATTGGGCAGGCCTAGTCCACCGCGATCAACTTGCCTCTGCAGAGTTCGCAAATGGGTGTCGTTCTCCCCAGAGGAATTGTGATCCTCACTTTTATATGCATATCAAAAATGCGATTATAATGGAGGTAGAAGAGAACTGTAGTCACATCTCCAAAGAGGTGAATTCAACTTACAAAGGGACATCATCTGCCCTTGGAGGAATATCTGGGGTGCCGAATATTTGTGCTTTGCGACTTTGCACCTCCTGGACAAGGACAAGGACGTCAGCTCCCTCTTGGGAGAAGCGTTTTTGGCGCAGCAAGTCTCCTCATCCATTACGAAACTGTCAGTGTGCGCTGTTTTTAAAGGGAATGAGACAGGGGGACACCCAGGTAGTGTTGCGGTCTATTCCACTGCCTACCAACCCAGAAGTCGTAGGTTTGATGCTCAGCGTTGGCTTGGTCGGGCGTCCCCACAGACACAATTGGCCGAGTGGCAGAGGGGGAGGAGCAGCGACCGGGAGGAGGAATTGGCAATATAAATTGGGAGTAAAAGGGGAAAATTTGAAATAAAATGTAAAAAGGTTAGGCTTGAGTTTAGGCAACTACAACTTTCAATTGTTGAAAATGAAAGTTCAACTCACAGCATAAATCTTCTTAACATGAGTCAGGACTTGATCCTGGGTCGTCTGGGTCAAGGACAAGTGTATACGCCCATCTGCCACACCCTCATTTTGCACCATGCCATTTCAATGTCACTACAGACTACTGCCTGTTTCAGTGACGTGAGCTCCACTTCTTGTTTCACTCAATTTGTAGAATATCACACAAAATTGCGGTGCATCACTTTTCATAACTATAACTACACAAGAAAAGGCCACTAATGCCATACAGTAATTGAGGAAAACAGTTCCCTGAATCTCTGCCAACTCAAAGGCTGCTGATCTGTAGCTGACTAACATAAAAACATTCATCTTTTGCCCAATTATCCCACAAAAACATGATTTTTATCATATTAAAATAAACAGATATAGACTGAGTTAGTGCGATATATATTGTAGTTAGTATAACCTGCACTAGCACCAACTCTAGAACCAAACCAAAGGCGAATATTAACCATAAAATCTCCTTTCTGTTCTCTTGTTTAAAACAAGAGATTCTAAGTGCTATATGCTTGCAGTTGCTCAAAGAGAGGAGCAAACGTCTTCTGCTGAATCTCAAATTGTTCAAATCACGGCTGAGTGGGTAAAGAGTTTTCCTACCTATGGCCAGTAATTTTCCTTGTGAGCTTTGCCCAATGGAGGGTGTGCTTTTATACTGAGATTGTTTAAATACTAGCGAAACGTCCATGCTGTTTAGATTATTGTAACTCATTTATATGTACGATGTGCTATGCTAAGCAGTGTCTGTAGGAACACTGCAGAAAATTCATTTCAAATATTATATGAGCCTCACACGCCTACTCGACCTGAAAACTGCATCTCCTATTGTTTGCCTATTTAATTATGGTCCCAATCATATCAGACGCACTGATGTGGTAGTATATAAAGCTAGATGACTTTGTGCTGCATGACTAAATGAGTTGTTTTGATTTTAACCTTTGTGCACCATCAGACTACTGGAAATGTAAACAGGAGCGTGGAAATTGTTTGCGCTAATCGACACAGACCCTTATAATCAATCAGCACACACACAGTATTGTACTATAATGCACAGAAGTATGAACTCACCATGTGAATAAATATGCATGCACTGTCATATGAGATATGAATATTCCGTCAATGACAGACATACAGTACAAATGAAGGGATTTATTCCACATTATATCATTTTTGGAGGAAAAAATGTCACAATTACTGTGTTTTAAACATCATGAACGTCTCTACTTTTACCTTCAGTAGAGACTTCTTCCTCTGTGCCAGAAATGATTTTGTAATTGTGCAGCATATTTTTCAAATGCTGGATATTTCGTTGTGTTTCCCTCTGGTGTACACAAAGCTGATAACTTGGTAGTACAATGTAGCGCGGCTGCATTTTAAATAGAAAACATACAAGCGCTATAGACAGATTGATAAATGAGGCCTATTGTTGTCAAGCAATGCCAGGAAGGAAATTACATTTGAGTGTCCTTAAGGGAACATGCAGGTGTGAACGCTGAATAGAAAACGGTGCTGGGAAGAAGGAGGAGATGTAAGGAGAAGGAAGAGTGGGATGTTCATGTTGTAATAGCAGGTCTGCCAGCTCTCTCTCTCTCTCTCGCTCACTCACTCACTCTCTTGCTCTCTTTCACTCTCTCTCCCTCTCGCTTACATACTCATACACACAGAAACATACTCACTTGCTCTTTCTGCCTCTCAGACACTCTTCCTCACCATCACACTCTCAGCCGCTCTTTCATTCTCTATGCATATTTCTCCTTATCTATCTATCTCTCCCTCTCCCGCCTGTCTTTCTCTCCCTCCCTTTTTAAACGGCAGAGTGATCAGCAGAGCATGAAGCTTTTAATTGAACCACATATGTATCATTCTTCAGCTGCGGCAGATTGGATCACAGCCGAGATGTGTCATTGACTGAGAAAGGACTGACACTCTTTACTGAGGGGAGCAAAGTGGAAGAGAGAGAGCGACAGAGAAGAGATCCTCTTGCTGTCTTGGCAGTTCTCTTTCAAGGAGCACTTTACTGGTTTTTCTCCAACTTCTCTGATGGGGTTTAAACTGGCAGGAGAACCGTGACTCAAATACAGACACAGCAGAGTGGCAGGCAGAGGAATCACGAGACACGTGGAGATGCTGCTAGGTAAGACTATTTGTTTACTCGGATTAGTGTGCTGACATGATGTCAGTGCCGCTCATTTATTTGAGGGTATGCTGCCACTAGCTCGCTCAGAAGCCGAGTTAAAAAAAAGCGTGTCTATGAATATGCTTTGCATTTTCTCCAAAACGCATGTGAATACTTGCCTATCAGTGTGCGCGTTTCACAACAATGTCTTCACCTCAAGGGCTTAACATCCTGTCTGCCATCTGCCCTTTCTCATTTCCACCGCATCCAAAATCAGGCCTAGGCCTGTTTGTTTTTCTAATTGACCCCTTTTGAGGATGGCAACAGTGAAGTTCACACCATAAAACACACATTCCCAGATGTGTCAAGTCATTTTACAGCCACAGAAGAACAGTGCCGATATCACCGTGCAGATTGCTGGCAATTATGTCTTTGCCTCCTCTGGGAAATATGCCCTGATTAGCTCCTATAATTGGAGGCTGTTAAAGATAAAGAGAGTGACGGGATTTTTACTCATTTGTTTTTCAGGGGGGTTTTTTCAGCTCAGGGAGTAAGATGCTGATTGCATTTGGGGTATTTAATTTAGGCTTTAATTTATCCTTAGTTTTGTCTAGTTGAAGTCTTTCACATAAAGGTGCAATTTAACCTCTCTCACACACACACACACACACACACAAAACTAATGCATGGAGAAAATGTACCGTGCGCACATTATTGTTGTGACCTCTGAATGCAGTAAGAATGCACTCAGTAAGATCTGAAGGACTCTAAAATGCATACAGGATAAAATGTTTGTGTTTGTATTGTTGATAAATATTTCGGGGGGGAAAATCTTGATAGGATGAGAAATTAGTATAACGTTATATTCCCTCCTGGATTCCTATTGTTTACCACTTTAAAATCCTAGATTGTGCGATAAATCATTTTCCCCTGACTTAAAGTAAGGTAAGGAGAAGAGCAGCTTTAACACACGTCAGTATATGCATTGCACTTAGTGTTGTAAGCCAGCAGCATACAGTATGCACACACACATAGAGAGTGTGTTCCTGGATGAAAATACTATGAAGTGGTGGTGGTGTGGGAGCTCTGGCGGATGCTTTCTTCTTTAAATGGCAGATTAGGGAGATCAAAGGGAAACAGTTGGAGAGGAGATAACTGTGGAGGCCATGCTGCAGCTGTCCCATCCCCTCCGCCCCCCTTCGCCAGCTCTGGTTTGAGGCTGTAGTGACAGCCTATGTTCGTTCTCTCTTCAGTGTGACATGCAAGAGATCTGACAATATGCGAAAAGCCCAGGATAAAGATGTTTCTCAGCGGTGACATGTCTCTATATATCTCTCTCTCCTCCACTGTTTAAAACAACTAGCAGATAATACTGTATGTAGCACAGCAGCAACTATATGGAGGGAGTAGGAGGTACAGTACTATTGAGGTACTAGCGCTCCCTTGCCAGTGCTTTGCCTTAATAGACAGGACAGAATATGTGAAATACAGTACGTTGTTTGGCAATGAGACACATATTGCTACCACCCCCACCCACACACAAAATATTTTTCATTTGTCAGATGCTCAAAACTCAGGGAATTGATTTAAGATGTAAATGAATGACAGCCTAAAACATAGACCTACTGTAGGTAACGTAAATGACCTGAATGTTCATGTGCCATTCTGAAACGCAGCGTCCAAAGTCCAACGTCAACATCTCTTTTAGGCATCAGTTCCTCAAAAAAAACGTTCTTCCGAGAGCCGGTATTTTCTGCTTGTCGGCCTGCAATAGCAACATTCAATGCAATCTGCTGCTAACTTCGCACTATGTGCAGCTGACAGTTGACTGACCACTGCACCTCATATTTCACACTTGACCTCAGGTTTGGTCAAACTAGAATGTTCCTCATCTTTAACAACTTTAACAACTGAACACAAAACCATCTCATCTGATCCTCTTAATCTCAAGTGGTTAAACAAAGGTCTTAATATAAAGGGAACCGACATATTCCAACATACTATCAGAGTAAGTGATAGGCATTGGTTACCAGCAGGAACATTGTGTTCAGTACCTCAACCAGGCTCAGATCCTCTCACCAGAACATGTAGGCACAAATGTTGAATAGATGTATACAGTCTGCTACTTGTAAAGGATCCATTTTGGTATCAAAGCAGTTTAAATCAAGATAGTATTTTATGTTGTGTGTCGTCCACATTATGCATAGTGAAATAAAATATTAACTATTCCAGAATTAGGAAAGGACCTTGGAGCACAGTAGTGTTAAACGTTCAGAAAGAGAGAGCTTTCTGTAGTAGAACTAGTTACTGTCTTTACTACTGCTCTACTGCATTCACCACAAAACCAGCATTGGAGCCATTCAAATCAATTCTACTTTTTCAATGAAGAATTATGTGATATTAGTCTGTGTTTTAGGGGAGTAGAGGTGGATGAGACTATTAATTATCCTGTTGGGGTTCACATTATATCCAGCAGCCCCTAATGAGTATTACTCTCCCTGTAGAGTAATGAGTATGGCACAATATGGTTTTAATTGCAATAGATTATCTTGGTGAACAAATTTAATTAGGCTACTTAGGCTACTGCTACTTTGACTCAGTGCCTGTTCTCTAGGTGAGAGAGGCTTCTCATTTATTTGTGCCTAAGCGATATTTTACCCAACCATGATTAGTGAGGAGCAAAGCTTGCAAGTGCAGTTGGTACAAATATGACATGTGAACAATGATTTCACAGATTTAATTCTTGGTTTGTAAAACAAGTTTGGAAGCAAGCTGCCTACATTGAACTGTCATTTTCACTTTGTGGTAGGTTTTCACAGGCACTTATGTGATTATACACAATCTGAGTGGATCAATTTGGCATGCTACCTGAATTCTAGCAGGTAATTTCAAATTTTAAGGGGCAATTATTGGTGCAATAGAGTAGCTTAGATCAAAAGCTGCCCCCCTGCCCACCGTACAAGCAGCCCAACCCCCCGCTAGCAGAGACTGACAGCCCCAATCAGTCATCGCAAAGTGTTGACAGTGTGGGCTGGATTAGCCTGACTGGTAATGGCTGTGGGAGCTGTCTAGATTATTACAGGATGCCATTGGCAGTAGTGAGAAGAAAACTATGATAGAGCACTCAGCTCGCATAGTGATGCTGCCAAAACGCCCTAGAAAGGATCATGCGCAATGTTACAGTTAATCAATTAAGCATGTGGGTTTTCTTCAAAGTTAAAGTATTAAAAATCATTTTGCATGATGTTAAGAAATAATTGAGAGTGAACACTCTCATTGCCCTTAGTCTTAGAACTGCAGTTTCTCTCTTCTCTACATTTTGAATGGATTGAAATGAGACTGAACTGACTTCAGTCTTGTGTTGGAGCTGAGAATATTTGCTCAATTTGGGGATTTGAATCTGAATTGAGCCTATAGGCATATATGACTGATCCTATATTTGGGCTGAAAGATTAGGTTACTCGGATATGTGCAGCTGTGCAAAGCGCCCGATAAAGATAAAGATTTACAGACATTCATTTCCACTTGACATATCTGTTCAGGATTCAAGACGTACACGTAGAAGCTCAGAATGACTCACATTCTGCATCACGATGGGGGCAAAATTTTCCAATGAATCCTGGGAATGGAACGGCATGCCAAGGCCAACTTAGTTATTTTAATGATTTAGACACATGCCATGGATTTCTATTCTATTCTGGATTTGCCAGGAGCACATGGCGCCCTGCTCCATGGGGCACAGGAGTGACATTGAAGGGCTCTCCCACTGCAGTACTGATTACATCAACATCTCTGTGGACACTATGATTTCCACAAAAACAGCTGTTTTCCAAATAGCAAACCCAGGATTACAAAGGACCTTAAATCCCTCCTCAACAGGAAAAACAAGACTTTCAAGGCTGGAGACAGGGAGGAAGTCTGCCCAAAAGGAGCAGAAGAAAAAGATAATGAATGGAAAGAACACCTACTGTGAGAGAATTGAAAACAAATTGCAGAGGAACAGTGGGAAGGAGGCGTGGAGTGGGACAAGAAGGATAACTGGTTATAGGCATCTGGGCGCAACAATGGTGGGGAACAAGGACAGAGCTGACAAGTTGGATAACAATGTCTAGCGGCAGACTGTACATCACTCCGAAGGTCAACACCATGGCGCTGTCCACCCTCCATAGTCTTCGCCCACCTCAGACCCTCTTCCTAAGAAGGAACGCCCCAAGCTCCTCAATGTCGACAGGCCCTGACGTCTCCGAGAGGCTGGTCCCAGAGTACCTCAGATCCTTGTTCATGGATTCCATAGACCCCTTTCACTTTGCATACCAGGCCCACATAGGCTTGTACAATGACATCACATGTTCCACAGGGCTTTTTACCATCTGGAGAGACTGGTAAGCGTAATCATTCAGCCCCTCCTGCTCGTGGAGAAGCTCAGAGGGGTGCAGGTTGCAGGGGTGCACCATGTTTTCCTAGATTACAGACTGCCTCAAAGACAAGCCACAGTGCCTGTGGAGCAGTGTGTCAGACATGCTGCAGAGTAGCGCAGGGACTGTACTGTCACCTTTCTTGTTCATCCTCTATACCTCTGACTCCACATTCAACTTGACACTTGCTACGCCACCTAGAGAAGTTCCCTGATAATTCTTCAATTGTGGGATGAGGGAAACAAGGTGGAGCATAAGAGTCTGCTGGAAAGCGTCGTCAGGTGGTGCATGGAGACAAAGGATCTGGTAGTGGCTTTCCCACAGACCAAGAAGCCGCTGACACTTGTCAACATCTACTGTAGGATGATGAGATGGAGAGGATACAGTCTTACAAGTATCGGGGTGTGAATATCAACACCAAACTGGACTGGTCTGATAACACAGAGGCATTATACAGGAGAGGACAGAGTAGACTGTTTTTCAATGTATGCAACAGACTACTCAACATGCTCTACCAAACAGTTGTGGCCTTTGCTTACTGGTCTAGTGAAAACAACTGGCTCTGTCATTCTTTGGCCAATAGCAGAGGGGAGCAGAGGACTAATGGGGACTAATCTAAGCATCAACACCTCCCACCCCCTCTACGGTGAGCTGATGCAGCTACAGAGCATCTTTAGCCTCAGCTGGGCTCAACATAGGGCTCTTTTGTGCCACCAGCCATCGGACTGTATGGTTCTTTCTGCTCAAACGGCCCTCGGTCAACTGGGAGGGAGCTGGAGCCTGCATTGTATATGCAAACTACTCCGGATTGCTTTTCACAATCCTATGGTCTGCATTAATCTTTGTGACATTTGCTTGTACAGTTTCTGCTCTGTATACATATTTCTTTACATTGTCTGCATATGAGTCGGCACATTTTCTGTACATATACTACTTCCTTCCATAAGCATCTTTTGACAATGATAGTGATACTGACAACAGGCAATAAATGCACATGCACTTAAATTTGGTTTTAGCTGTTTAATTTTGTTTTGTTTTCTGCATTAGTGTTTTTTAGTGTTTTGTTTTGTTTTTAATTAGAAACATTTAATTTCAATATTTTGCATCTTTGCTTTACAGATTTTTTGCATGTGCCTATGACTTTTGCACAGAACATGTACAGTACACAGCACTGTACATATTCTGCATTCATTTTTTGTTTCAGTAAATTCTACAGATACATCACGGTAAAATATAAAAGGAGCTGTTCTGCCATCCTGATATTACCTTTCCCCCCATTGTTGTGGTGTTGTTTTGTATAATAACATTGTCTTGAAGCCAGTACCCATGTGCAGTACAGCCAATGTTGCCAGAAATGTCACAACAGGCCTGAGGCATCTCATCTCACGATAAAGGATTCGTTTGGACAGTTTCCACGGATTCAGACGTCAGAAGTGTGTGTCAATATCTGTTGTTATTCTATTTGTCATCAGCAAATTTGAGTGGATTTAATACTCTGTGGCAAAAGATGAAGCAGCTTTTGTCTGTCTCACTACATTTGGTGGAAGGACTTTTGAGTGCACTGCCTCCAACAGCGACTGTAGGCAGTAATGTTGCTTCTCTCTCCACATTAAGCTGGGAGGAAGATTCAGTACTACAGTAGTTAATCAGGAACTCTTTGAATGTGGAACAGTTACTGTATGAAGTGGGCTTTCGAACATTTCCACTTCCTGCTGTCCACATGACCATGACCTGCTGACTGAGGGCATGAGGATACTTTCATACTCTTTTTTTGAGAATTCATCCCTCTTCAAAGTGGTGACAAACTATTGAGGTCAGTTATTGTCATTGAAACTCTGATATAGCCCATGCTTCAATTTGGCTTACACACAGACACACACACACATACACACATTCACACACACACATAGGCACACACACTCATAAACTACACAGTCTGTCAGCAATATGCATTTTGGTATTTACTGAAATGCTGACTTGAATGAAAATATTGTGCTACCATATCCAGCAATGTGCCTCGACAATCAAGCAGAAAATGCGAACCCTGCTGAAATATGCGGCTATCAGGAGATTTGACACTGCCCAAAAATGTTGACTGCAAACTTCAGCTTTCTCCATTAGGATGCATGTAATACACACAGTCAGGATGTTGAGATGATTATGTTGGTAGTCCTATCATATTTTGTAGCTACTGACCTTTTTCTCACCCACGTAGCCTTTGGTTTCTTCCTATAGATCAATATTTGAGCCAACATGATTTTGATAGGCAGATCAAATTGGCCCCCTGTTACTTTTCAAGGGAGTCAAGAAAAGAGGCCATATTGGACAACAGGAAATGATACAAAGGTCCCGACACACAGCAATGAATGTGTGTGCAGCTGAATAAATATTAAGAATTTTCTACAATAACAAGTAATGAATATTAATAGTCATGCTGTATTAGCAGCCCAGGTCAAATATAGTTAGTTTGCTGTTCGTCACAATTGAAGAGTTAAGGGCTATCTTACACTTTCACTTTGAATTACATCACCAAACAATGAAGAACTATGAAGAACCTGATTACTGAGAGAGACCAGTGGATTTGGGCTGATATCAAGAATGATTCTTCCATGCCTTTAAACAAAATGTTACTTTAATATTGTTTGTTTGCGAAATGAATGAATTCATGTTTCAGATGCTTAGCTGGTGTTTGTCATTTGCAGTTCTCAGAGAGAGAAAGTGGTACTACCTGGAAAAAATGTCACAAAATGCCACACTCCAGAGAGCAGCAACCTCAGACCAGAGAGAAAATATTACAGTGGCTCCAGCAATTCTCAGTACAAACTACTGACATTTCCTTCACCCACGTATTTTGTATGGGAGAATCTGGATGCACTGATCAAATAACAGCAGGACATTTTTGTATTTTAGGGGGTTGGTTTCGGTGCAGTGGCACAGCCTATAGTTGAAACCCTGTTTTATATTTGCAGTGTTGAATAAAGTGTTTCTTGACAAGTTTCATCTCTGGCATTAGCTTATCTTCCCCGATATCTTTCTAATAGCTTTTGAGACATAGCAATAAGAAGAGACCCTGTGTTTGTCGTTGATGGACAATCAAACTCAACCAGTCATCCAGTCTCGCTGCAGCCCAGAAAGGAGCAACAAGACAGAAAGCCACTAATTGCCAAGTACACATGGTGTACTTCTGACAGGCTTCAAATATCAATATGTGTGTAGAGCACATCTGCCGACCACCATTCAGCAGGTCTGATTGGACTCAGGCTTATCTCAGTGCAGGCAGATGGTGGCAGTTTATTTGTTCCGTGCTTGATACAGACGTGCAGACTTATGGAAGGGGCTCAGTTAAAAGAAACTACATCATTAATAGCAAATTCTACTGCTTTCCCTGTAGATCTGTTTTTCTATTTAGACTTCCTGCTACACTAACAGTCATCAGAATCAAAAATAATTTTGCTGGCCAAGTACATCACATGTGCATTTCACAAATACAGTCTTCTAACACAACTGACTCGTTACTAGAATATACCAGATATTAGATTAGGTTCTAGATAGGGCAGAGAGTTAAGATAATTTGGTTCCAATATTTATACCACACTACCAGATATTATGAATATGGTGCCCCGTGAAAAACCTGTAGAAGATGCAGTACTTCAAGCCCCTACATTGGAATGTAATGTATCTGACAAGCACTCATAGTGAACTGGCAGCTTCCTGGCCTAAATTTTTGTTTCACTGTTGATAGATGCAAACATGGATAAAATAGAGAGACCCAGTGCACCTGCTTGTTGACCTGAAAGACAAATCATTAATCTATTGATACTCTGTAGGTTTTTCGTCAAAAGATTAGCTATGAAAATGATCCTGCTATAATCTAAACCGAGTCTCTAGTCAAGAGATATCAAGGGCCAACCAGCCAACAAGCCCTTGTTGGCATAAATGTAATATATTTTTCCTGTCCTTATATTGTTCCTAGGTTTGTCCTGTCTGAATCATCAAGGATACTTTAGCTTGTGTAAAGATATAGGAGCCAAGTAATCAAGGTCTTCCATGTCTTTTCTCTGACCAGAGGACACCAGCACTGGATTTCACCTTGAACAAATTCAATAGAAGGTTAGGGGCCCTGGGGTGAAAATGGGCCCACAGGGCTCTGTTTGAAACTAGGACAGATTACCGCGGGGAGCCTGATCTGGGCTGGATGGAAGGCCCTGCAAGTACGAAATCTCACCAAGCCTCTGGCTCGACCAACTGCGGCTGTATGAGTTTAAATATACAGTGACAGCCAGAGAGAGAATTTGCCTGCCAGTCGTGGCCTAAATGGACTTAGTCACAATAAAAAATATTTATTTAAAGACCACACAGTGCAAGGCAAGGGCAGCATTTTAAGCCATCATGATAATTAGGCCTTCACATCTCCACCTTCTTCTTCCCAGTGGAAAGACCTTACTGCTGGAGCTGTCAATGGATCCTAACACCTCCTGCAGAGCTAATCACAAATGCCCAGTTTTCTGTTGTCTAAGCAGTGATTATTGCATCATTATTGCAAAAGCACAGTGCGCTATCCACCTCTGTTCTATGACTCAGAAAAGCCTTTTCCTCCATGCTATGATGGAGTGGAAAACATACCATTCAACTTTCGTTAGACAATGCTGTGGCGGTCTGGGTGGAGGAGGTGGGGGAGGCATAGGCTGGACAGAGAGACAGTTGCGTTAGTGGACTCACTTATGTGGCTCACATTAAGGTTGTGGGCAATGCTGAGTGAAATAAAATCACATCTTAATAATAACCAGATTTTGTGCTTGTGTCTGTTCTATCCCTGGATACGGATATTTATTGTTTTTGCCGCTCATGCATGACCTATGTGAAAGCTTGCGCTGGGCAAGC
>CABFOS010004720.1:0-16310 GCA_900660315.1 Diretmoides pauciradiatus | reverse complement strand
GTTAGAGTTAGGTTGAGGTTAGAGTTAGGTTAAGGTTAGAGTTAGGTTGAGGTTAGAGTTAGATTGAGGTTAAAGTTAGGTTAAGGTTAGAGTTAGGTTGGGGTTAGAGTTAGGTTGAGGTTAGAGTTAGGTTGAGGTTAGAGTTAGGTTGAGGTGAGAGTTAGGTTAGTAAACGGTTTTTATTTTTATTTAAGACTAAAACCGAGAGATGTACATATAGCAACAAATTGTTGAATTGGTAGTACATCAATTACATGGGGGAACTAGAAAGGATAAAGAGACAAGGACAACATGTATACAATTTCAATACATTAGATATTTAAAAGTCTGGTCATATGGGGGATAGCGCTCTTTCTGTAGCGTTCAGTTCTGCAGTGGACCAAGTCCAGTTTGTTTGAGGAGCGGGTCAGGCGTTTGCTTATTTCCGCTCACTCAGGTGGGAGCCAGTTCCTGAAGCGGTCAGATCGTCGGAGCGAGGTGGCAAACGCCCTGGTCAGGTCTTCACGCCGGGAGCTGAGGGAGGGGAGCCCTAGGCGGCTACAGGCCCCACTGTAGGATGTGAAGTCCCGGCCCAGGATGATAATTTTCTTGCCGGTCTGGTGTCCGTAAAGAATTAATTTTACCGGACAAATTTGAAACTTAGCGGTCACCTTTCAATAACAGTCTGGCTCCCGGCGTGGCTGCTTCTTGGAAGTTGCGCTGGATAATGGCAGATGGATAACTCCTCTTCATTTTCCTTTCAATTCAAACTTCGAGAATGTTACGGGAATCAATCCTGCAAGTTCAAAATGACATGGGGCCCCTTTAGCGTTTTCCTACTGAGATGTCATTGCAAATCATCTATTGGAGGTTTAAGGGGGTTACGGTCACTGCGGTTGCCATATTTTGAGACATAACTGTGGAGTAGTTTGTCAGCCGTCGGGGGGCCCTAAAAGCCTGGGGCCCCAATCAGTTGTCTGGCTTGCCTGTTCACAAGCAGCGCCACTGACCAGAATCCAACATTTTTCTGCCGTCATGTAAAAACCTCCAGTTTTGGTTTTGGCGATTTCTTATTGTATGCCCCTTGTGCTTCTGAAACCCTTTCAAACCCCACAGGATAAACTCAAAAATACACGGCGGTCAAGCTAAAAACAAGGCTGTTCTCAGTTCCTGAGATGTTTGAAAATGCAAGAGTTTCATCCAATAGCTGATTGATTTGCAACAATGTCATAGCTGCCTATAATCTATATTAAATGTGTGCAACTTAGGTATGAGGCACACACCTAAAATTCACACTGTCTAAAAATTCAGTTAGACACACGGCCATGGGGAAATAGGGTCCAGGTTGAAAAACACTGAAGTTATCTTTTAATTCAGTGTTACATTGTGACATTATTAGACTTGTTTCATAAGTGATGAAGGTCTATTGATGGATCTATTATTGAAAGAGTGTCTGAGTTTAGATTTTTGGGTGTAATTATGGATGAAAACCTCACATGGAAATCACATATAAAACACATAAAATCAAAGGTGTCTAAAAATATGTTTGTTATGAACAAAGTCAAACGTGTTAGATTATAAGACAATGTGAATTCTGTACTGTTCCCTTATTTTGCCTTATTTTATTTACTGTGCTGAAATTCGGGGTAAAATAACACACAAACAACACTACTGATATTATTCCATTGGTTATTCTACAGAAAAGAACAATAAGAATCATACATAAAGTGGAGGCCAAAGAACACACCAATGGATTATTTATTAATTCAGGATTGATTAAGTTTATTGATATTATTGAGTTGGAGACATTATTAGTTATGTATGTTTAAGGCAAAAAACAGAACATTGCCAGAAAATATACAAAGATATTTTATTTTTACTACAGAGGAATATGATCACAGAAGGAAATTTGATTTTAAACATCCCTATGCACGAACTACTTTGAAACAAATGTGTATTTCAGTATGTGGTGTCATATTATGGAACACTAAAAAAGGATTTAAAAGCTTGTAATGATATCCACCAGTTCAAGAAAATGTATAGAGAACAGAAAAATTAGACATTATGAAGTTGCCAGGTAAAGGTAAAAGATCTGTTGTTGGTTTTTGGTTTTGATGAGTTTTTGTGTATGTTTTTTTCTTTCTTTTTCTTTTTTTAAATGATGGACAGACAGACCATCTATAGTTATCTTATTGCTTTATTTTTTTAAGAAGGGGGCTGGTAATATAAGATTTTCTTCTTCCTGCCCCTTTTCGATCATGGACTGAAAGAAATGTCAGTAACAAAATTGTGACTGTTCATGAAGTATTGTTTCCATGATGTGAAAAAAAAGGTAATGCAGGTGGCAGATGTCCCAGGACATGCAGACCAAACCTTTATTTATAATAAGAGCCTGACAGTTCCAGGAAAAGTCAATGAATTCTGTATTTGACAGTTTGTTGAAATGTCACTAGGCGGATATATTGGGCTCATATAACATCATCATTACACACATTAAATGTGTGCATCCAAGCATGTCATCTCTGTCTCTCTCTCTGCGTTTTCTTCATCAGGACTGTGACAGTGAGATGACAGGCGTGGGCCGACAGGACTTAGAGGAAGTTCTGACAGGGGAATTAGAGAGGTTGTTTGGTGAGGTGATGTCAGGGTGAAGAGGAATGACATGAGGTGAGGGAAGACAGCCAACGCCCTGTTTCTGATCTGATAGAAAATGGCAGGAGATGAAGTGAGGGGGACAAATTCAGTCTGATGGCATGACCACAGTCTGAGGTCGATGGGAACAGAATATAGACAAGGAGAGCTGCTGCTGGAATACTGAGTAGGGAATACCTCGCCTCGCCTGTCACTCAAAAAGACACGATAGCTCACTGAGAAAGGCAACGTGTACAACATGTGTTGTAAAGCTTCAAGGCCCAGTGTGATCGAGTCAAAATGAATGACATTGCAATACACGCTGTGGTGAAAATAAAGAACAAAATATAAAGTCCCTTTTCATTAACGGGTTCTGTAAATCAATGGTTCTCAACCTTTTCAGACCGCGACCCCCAAAAAATGTATATTGAAACTCGCGACCCCCCCCATGTAACACATTACCCTTAACCCCTAAATTGAGTGATCAGTACCAAATTTAAAAAATGAAAACAGAACTAAACGTTGTACATAATACTGATATCAATACCCAGTTTTGATAGCCAACATTTTAAGTTATAAAATGAAAATAGACGTAGACATTTTTGAGGCTGAAATAAAATTAATTTCACATCCATGTTTTTCCTACCAACTGTTCTGACTAAAGTAAACAACACTTACACATGATATTACTCAATGAAGCGTTTACTTCTGATTGCTGATCAGTTATGCTGATAACATCATCACATGCAAAATTGTTCACATAATTATATAATTATAACATTGACTTTTATTGTTTCATTAAAATAAGTAAATTCAAAGTCTTTTTAACAGAACATTCTGCCTCTCCGTGCATCCAAACAACTTCACACTCGACACATGCACTTCCTTGGGCCATGAGCAATACACCCGCCAAGCGCGAAGTCGATCTCGATAACGGTTCTCGAAATATGCGAAGGACACACACACACACACAGACAGACAGACAGACAGACAGACAGACAGACAGACAGACAGACAGACAGACAGACAGACAGACAGACAGACAGACAGACAGACAGACAGACAGACAGACCTCATTTTATAGTTGGGGAAAAAAGGGAGTGGTGGTTTTGGGGACGTTGCCCCTGTCAACAAGACATGAGTGGTTACCCAGTGGTTTCAAGTGCATGACAATGATGTTGCCTGCATCCCAAAGTCTCAATAACAACATATAAACCCAATTCAGCATTTATAGGTAATTTTATAACGGCATCGCAGAAGAGGTTTCCTACCACAATCGTACAGATGGACAGCCGCAAAGCCATTTCGTTAGTAAATTAGCATCGATTTTGCTCTCAAGGGGAGTGAATCAAAACCATCCCACTATGCACCATTATAGAGCTGCTATTACTGAGAGAAATCCATAAGTGTTCCCATTATCTTGACCATACCCCGGAAGAACCAAATGTTCAGACTGAACCTTGATTTCACATAAACATCACCGTATGGAACGTCTTTGCTTGATGAGTCAGCAATGCAATGCATTATTCAGCCAGTGTTGCTGTTCCATGTTGCTGTTCCAGGTGGACTCTGCATCTGCACATTGCTCCAATGTTTACTGTAGCTGTGAAAGGAGCATACTGACATTTTCTACTTAGATGGTGTGTGTGTGTGTGTGTGTGTGTGTGTGTGTGTGTGTGTGTGTGTGTGTGTGTGTGACTGACATCCAAACCATACATTACACAAACGGCCAATGAATCCACAACCTGCTTAGTGCTTATTTTACATCGTTATAACATTACACATATTAGTATTGATTTTGTACTTGGCAGCTTTGGATATTCATACATAAGGGTATGAAAGTCCTGGGGTATCAAAGGGCATCAGTGGTGCTGGTTCTGTTTCTGGTAGTGTTCACTGCTCTTTCTGGATGGGGATGTTTCATTACTACATGTGCATGGCGGTGGACCGACAGCAGGCTGGGCCCTGGCCATGTCTTGACATTGTTATCGTTGAATGTCAGATTCAATATTTGACTCAAAGTACAGCAAACATTCATTTAAAAACCGTTCTAAAACGGGCCAGTTAGAGCTAGCCAAGCTAACGTTCCATTTAGCAAGACTAGTAGCTAGTCTGAAATAGGGTTTTATTTCTAATGATTACTAGTGTTGTGACAAGCTGGCCGGGAAAACAAAGTTAGTAATGGATGTAATCTGTGTCAGGTTATATGATGGTGAATGCAAATGAACGACCGTGCTACCAGCGTCAGCTAGCAGCCGTGTTAAGTAGCTGCTGTCAGCTAACGTCACGCTAGCAGCTGCGGACTTTCAAATATAAACACGCATAATCATGAACGCGATCCGCATTATGAAGGCTGGTGTGACCCTGTCTGCTTTGGATAACTAACCGAGGTAATGAAATGACACCAGTGATACCAAAAGGCAGCTCGGGTTAGCTGAACCTGGCTAGCCCGTGTACCTGCTAGCATGCTAACACATTGGGCCAGCTAATCAGACCGATGCACATCCGCCTACCTGTTGTTGGTCCTTGGGCTCTCCTGCCTTCCTTTTCCTGCTAACTGTTTTTCTCGCCATAGTCTGACACACACAATTCCCTCACCCACATGGAGGGTAATAGTGACGCTGGATACTGGATCATATAATGGCGATTAGCTGTTTTGTTTCTTAGCCGTCGCTGGCCGGGTCCGAAGACGAGGAAGGGCGATCACATAAAGGGAGAGGTGGACTAGTCGTCGGCTAAGGTGAACGCTATCTGGCTAGTCGTTAGCTTGCCTCTCTCCCGACCGACCGGCCTTCTCGCTAATCGATTCGGTTTCGACAGAGGAGCTATAGCCAGGAGCTCCTCTCTCTCTCCCCACTCGTTGCTCTTTTCCTTTTTTTTTCTTTCAAGAGTCGCGTCAGCAACGGTGAAAACATTGAGCAGCGCGCAGCCGCACTCAAATTAAACATCAACAAAACAAGGTCGCGGTCGCGCGTGAACACCGGCGTAAATACGCGCTCGTGCACCGCGCCGCACGTCCAC
This sequence comes from Diretmoides pauciradiatus, assembly GCA_900660315.1. NCBI lineage: Eukaryota > Metazoa > Chordata > Actinopteri > Trachichthyiformes > Diretmidae > Diretmoides > Diretmoides pauciradiatus. The sequence goes on along the minus strand of CABFOS010004720.1, from coordinate 10,679 downwards.
TGACGTCACACCGGTGGTCATGTCTTTGCTTATCTAGTAGCCACATTCCATGAGCCTCTTCTAACCATCGTGTAAAGTCAGGTGAAATAAAGCAAACATATATACTAATTATTACAGATGCGCGAAAACGTGTCAATGAAATATAATTTACTTTAAAAAAGACAATATGGGTGGTTCTACAATCTGATGAGCACAAAGAGCATAAATGAGCATAAATGGCTCAAGGGTGGATATCTGAAACCACAACAATGACTAGACACTATCCGATAACATATCTATTATATATATTTATCCATTAGAGAATTGTTGTAACCTCATGATTTCATTTACTCTGCCCTCATTGTCAAGGGAAGCTTAGACTGACAAAATGAGGCTTCAGTTCTGTTGTAGCTGAGTTTTTTTTTCTGCTGACAGAGTCACACAATTGGGACATTTCTAGTTGTCACTGACACTGACAATGCCTGGGAGGACAATCATCTCTGCATTGTCCTTGTCAATTGGACAGCTAAGAAAAGCAACACCTTTGCTGTACATGAGGATAGAGGGAAAGTTGTACATCGCCAACTTCGTGTTGCACATGTTACTCTTTTGTATGACCTTAATTGGGAAGATGGCCTTCCTCAAACTACAACAATAATAATAATAATAATAATAAATACAACACTTGCAAAACTAAGGTCATGCCACTAAAAAGATGTGTACATTTGAAGAACTCCAAAATGATTCAGGAGGAAATTGAACATTTCTCCAACCACCTTTAAAAGCCTGGGAAAGAATACTCACTCTTTTAATGTACCAGTAAGATAGCCAAAGATTCATCTGATTCATTAGAGACTAGTATCCAAGTATGTGTATAACCATGGTGAGAGCATGCTAGCTGACATTGATTGCTAGTATTCAACATCTTATGACTAAGACTTTCATAAATATATGAACATGGTAGCTGGGCTGAGCTATGATACATTGCTCACAGCTCTTGGTATAATTGCTTACTGATACAATTTAGTTTCTGATCTGCTGAGTGGGCTGTTCCAAGCCTTCAGTGTTAGCCGTCATGTTAGTTTATCGTTGTTGAAATCAATAGCAAGTTCAGAAACTATTGTTTATTAGTAATTAGGGTTCAGCCTAAGTTACAGGTAGTTCTAGTTGTTTTACACACTGCAGTTTTTAGTTGTATTTGGTGTTGAGGTGTGCTCACTGCTGAGCCTCCTGGAGGTGTCAACACACATGTGACCACTTGATATCCCCAGTGACATACCCACTGGCACACTCCACCCTGTAGCCTTTAGATTAGGTGTCTAGTGAATGATGCCAGTCTGATGGTGCTGTAGCTCTATGCCGATGTAGCCTGATGTCCTCTTTAATCACCATTTGTGGGTTAGTGGCGCATCATTCTTTCTGACATCTGAATTAGGTTTCTGTGTGAGTGCTCAACCTGGATTATGGCACAAGACTATATCAAATCCTGTGTACTGACAAATATTAACCATGTCCAAAAAACTCCCTTGCATTTTATCCCCAAACTTGAGGATGAAGATGCACTTCATCCCCATAAGTTGATCTGAACAGAAATGGGAAGGGCCATTCTAATCACATAGTAGTAATAATGGTTCAGAGTCCAGCACCTGCCATATTGCATTCAACTTTTTGGCTTTGATTTTCTTTCATCATAAAGTCTCTAGTCAGATAGTAAACAAGGGGCACTCTTACATCAGCTAAGCTTTATGCATGGTTAAAGGAAACCTTGCTTCAGTTATGTATTAAGATGTGTTGCATGTTTATGTAACTGAAGTACACCCCTTTATTCTTTATCACAGTAAAGGCACAGGCTGTGAGAAATAAAACCACAGGCCTAACGACATATCTGTCAAAGGTCTAAACCTGGCATTCAAGCCAACTGTCCTCACAATAAATATAAACTACACAGAGCACAAAGTGCCAGTTCTCCAAGTCATGTTTTGTGTTGTACTGAATTAACTTTAAGCCCTTAATCTGGTACCATGTCTCTCACAATCCTCATCAATACCATAAAGCTGAAGACTATGGCAGTTGCTGCCATTTTTGCCCTGGGGGCAACTGGGCAAGCACACGTATCATGGAATTCTGTGAGTGTAGACAGCTCCATTGTCTACCAGTGTGTGTAGGTAGACAAAGTTGTCTACACACACTGGTAGACAATGGAGAAAACCAAAGGCCATCCAAGAAAAATGATTTTGACAGAAGGCTGTGACTGATTTTTAACTTTTTGATTTTGACAAAGGGAAAGCTAAAAGAAGAAAAAAAGTCAAGACAAACTCATTTCATATTACATGTGAGGAAAGACCTTTAAAAATGTGAACAAGTCAACAACCCAAGTTATGTTTGAATAAACTGTATGGCATGAAATCCAATAAGTCTGAAACAATAAATGACAGTTATCACTGAAATCAAATATCCTTTTTTTCTAGTTCCCTCTACATTTCCAGCAAGGCTTGAAGACCATACCTTATCTCCCAACATTTACTGAGACTGAACATGCCAGTCAACAGTCAAACAATATAAAATATCTCTATTGCACTGTAGTGTGGTTTCAAAAGAACCTCCACTTAACATTTTGTACTTTTTCTTCAAAGACTTTTCCAGTATATAAAGAGAAGCCCATGATAATCAAAACCTCACATTTGCAAGTTTGCGTATCATACAGATTTGTACTTTAATCATATCAAACTCTATTTTTAAATGAAAGTGTCAGTGTACTATTTTAAATAAGTCACCATGAAATGTGTACGCGCCTGTGCAGTATTTGACACACCAGTGCCAGTGGGGTGTGTGTTAGATAGATAGATACTTTATTGATCCCCGTGGGGAAATTGCAAATTGTGTTGGGACATGTCCTAATATTTTCTGCAGAGGAACTTCTCCCATCTCGCTGCACTTTTAGCACTGCAGGTTGAAGAGCCTACTAGTGCAGTAGTATCAGTTTTAAATTTGGAATTAGAATTACTTTATGGATGATGCAGTTTGTAGAACAGAAAGCAAACGAAAGGAATGAAAGCACAGAAACCATGAGCAGGAGCGTAGAACTGGGCACCGGGCATCAGAGCAGAGAGGGCACTTCTTGGGAGTCAGTTCTCTGTCTGATGACGGTGCCCTTTTGCATTTTTTTTTAACTTCTGATGTTAGTTGGTTCAGTCTTAAGAGAGCCTCCTCTGGGCCCATCTCCTCCACCATTTATTTACTAGGTCTGCACTGAACAGTGGAAGATGGCAGCTTAGTTGGCTGGGAGTGTCAGTGTTCAAACTGTTCTTTCTGTGATGCTCCGAGAGCCACCAGGCTCCTACCACATTGGTCCTGCCGCCCTAGCCCTCAAAGTGCTAGACAATTAGTATGGCATCGAAACACCACAGCCCAATACTTCCAGACTCTCCTTCCCAACTGTAACAGAACCCATTCTTGAATTCCCCAGCAGTACCAAATCTGGAACCAGATCCCAGGACTTCTTACAAGAACCAACAGCATCAAGTATTAATACACTTTGATCCCCTACACTCTAGGCACACAGTCTTTAAGAAGTACTGAGACATTACAAGTTTTAGCACAGAGAGGGAAACATAAGTGTCTCCCAGCTGTCCCTTCCACAGCCAGGGCATGGTGCAATAGGGTAGGTAGAAGAAAGGGGGCTGTGTTGGGTGGTAGCGGGAGGCAAGCCATGGGCTGGGCGTCAGCTGGCTGGTTAGCTGGACTCAACTGGCTGCTGCACGAGTCATGAGGTCCTCTAGAGCCTTGTCCTGGTCATTGTTGTGGACAAGCAGCACCTCCTTAATGTCCTCCCTCTCAAAGCCCATCTCACCAAACCTCGTCATCAGCTCAAGGAACTGCAAGGCCTGGGAAAGATTAGAACTAAGAAATTAATTGCTGCAACAATACTGACAAAAAATAATTTCCTGCCACTATCTGTAAATAATTACTGAAGAGATCATCTATATTTGACAAATTACCTGAAGTTGTGTTTTTCTTTTGATTTAAATGTTCTTGAGACGTACAGTTACCTATATGTCTTGGCCAAATAATGTGTGGACAAACCTTTTCCTCTGAGCACTGGTACATCTCCAGACACTCCTCCACCGCACTGACATCAAAGCCCCGCTCACACAGACGTCCGTGGACAAATAGATAGTCCAGTACCTTGGACACAGAATGAGTACATGTTTACAATGTGCCTGAATAGAACATCAAATTATTATGTTAGCTTAAATTAGGCATTATGTGGAAGATATGAGAAAATGATAGAAAGCTACAAGCTGATGATGTAGATAGAAATTGCCTCATCCAAATGTTCCAAGTTACAGTCCTCCTAGTACATAGGACATAGTTTCTTAACTGGCGTCCCATTGCCTGAAGTCATGGGATTTAGTGCTGCCCAACACCAGTTGTTTAAAAACAGCTGGTAGAAATAGCATCTCTCATGTATCTGACCATAGATCTTTTTTTGTCTACTACCATAGTCACCATAATCACATAGCCATGGCTGTACATGTTATATGGTCATAATTATATGGTCCTAGCTGTACAGACCAGGGAAACCGATCTATTACCATACTTTTGACACAATGAAAATAGTGATCGGAATGCAATGTTTTTATTTTAATTCAAACTTTTACATGACTGTATTGCCTTAATGGTCCTCTATACACAATCAGACAGACACACAAACACAATTGCTTCAGTTTTAAGCACAGCAGACCACAAAGGTCTTAGGATTCCAGATTTCTGCACCCTGGGATGAGAGGGCATCCCACCTGCTCCATGTTCTGCCCTTGTCTCTGCATCGCCCGCAGGACACCTTCATAAGAGTAGCCCATGCCCACAATAGTTTCCACACACTGACGCTCGCTGGGGGTCAGGCTGAGCAGAGCCCCTCCACATGGCAAACCAGCAGGCCCCGATCCTGGGATGGCCTGGGGTACAGCACAAAATGGTGAATGGGTACTGAGATCTTTTAGAACTTATCCCACAGTCATTTAGACATAACTAGACATGAAAGTTTTCGATCCGTTAGGAGTATGTACTCTTATGCTCACCTGTTTTGTGGCCTCATTCTTGGTGTAGTTGGGAGGCTCTGGGGCAACGATGACCTGGGTCTGGAGTAGGGCCGGAGGGCTGCCATTAGGTAGGTTCCGTCGGGCAGCAGGGACAGGTACAGCGAGGGGGCTATACCCCACTGGGGCAGGGTCACAGTCGCCAGAATCTGACAGTTTGGGGAAGGTGAGCGAGCGGATGTTACAGGGCCGATCGTCTGTGTCCAACCCCCCTCTCCCGGGATGCGTAGCTCTGTCCATATCCAGCAAGGCAACAAGCCCGTTGGGTTTGTGGGGAAAGCCTGGTTTGGCTGAGAGGCTGGTGTTGGGAGGAGAGGGGCTGTTGCCGCGTGAAGCTGACCCAAGCTGGGTGGCCTCTGGCTGGGATACAGAATGAGGAGGTTGGGGCTGTGGCTGGCTCTGGAGGATGTTCCGAAGCTCCTCCCTATCATCCAAAGTCTTGAGTTCCAGCTTGTCAAAAGGGTCCTCTTCCCGCTCAAAGTCAGCGAGGTTGAGGCTGTGCAGCTGAGGAGTGCTGGGCTGGGTTTTCCTGGGACCCAGGCTTGGAGCAGGCAGAGGGGTGAGGATGTCATTATGGCTCAGTCCCGCCAGGACAGGGTTCAATGCTGGAGGGTTCTGGTCCTCTGCAGCCGGCCGAGGTCTCTTCCTTCCACCAACATCAATGTCCTGGGCCAGGTGCTCCCTGCTCTCTGCCTCATGCCTGGCTGCTTCCTCTTCTGCTCTGTCCTCCGCTGCCCGAGCCTCTTCCAGTTCCATCCCCCAACGCACACTCCGCCTCTCCAGGGAGAAATCATACTGTGGAGGCAATGGTAGGGGAAGCTCAAAATTCAAGTCATTGCAATACTCTACTGGTTTTTGAAACCTTAAAAGCCATTCAATATTTTTGAGTAGGTATGTTAACAACCTTTGAAATAACTCTTGATACCAAAGTATCACTCCTATCATGGAGTGATGCTGAGGTCACCTTTCCATCTCTAGACCATACTAACCTGCATGTCAGCCAGCACGGAGCCACAGTCTGGCAGGCAGAAGCCGACAGGAAATCCCACTTTGGCCGGACAGCGGAACTTATCGTTGATTTTGAAGGGAACATCATCAAGGTAGCTGATGGGTCCTGTAGGAAAAAGAAAAAAATTAAGGTGAGGGTAAGTTAGGGGAGCCGGCACTTTATAACAACAAGTCAACAAGTGTAAACGTAACTTGTACAATAAGCCTTTCTGTAATCATAAGTACCGGTAAACCTTGAAAAATCACTTCACTAAAAGTCACATCAAACATCATGTTGTAGTCAGTCAAAAAGGGCAGTGAAAGACAGGCCCTCACCATTGTTGTGGGTATCTGATCCAGACTTCCTCGCAGCCATTTAGACTCTGAAAACAGACATACAGGTACACACAAACCAGGAATGAGTAAGGGAACTATTCAACACTATAGAACAAAGCAAAACAGTGGGGTCCTGTGCAACCAGGGACAATCTTTAATAAACCAATTCAAGGAATAAACCCATGATAATGACTGATTAAGCATATTATATATTAACATAATCAAGATCAGTGGTAGCTTTACTAGACCTAATTTCAATATAAAGTGCTAAAGCGGGATAAAGTTTTTTTCATATATAAAGAGTTGAGAATTGAGCAAATTACATGTCTTAAAAACCCACTCTGTGAAGCAATAGCATTAAAATGATGGATGATGGAATGCTCTTGTCATGCATGCCACATGGCAAAAGCTTTTACATTTTTATGTAGTTTTGTCTGACATGAAAGCTTCTGATATTACGTCTCCCTCTGAGCTCTACAACTGGTCCAAATCAGTAGACATTCTCTGCATTGGTCAACTCATAAGGGCCCTATTTATCTGCATGGCTACAGAGTCGAAGAGCAATGATACTTTATCACTGGACCATATGTACAATGCAGCATTGCAAATTGTCCTCTCTGTTCTAGTTCTTTTCTATGCTATTAACTTTGCTCCTTTCACCGTTTTGCATTTGAGGTCACATTTAGTCATGCCACGCTACGGTGGTGGGCATTATCAACACAGAGAAGCTACTATTCCCTGTTTCAAGGAAGGCTGTGCTTCGGTCTGCGGTGTACCCATGTAGTCCCATGTTCAATGGAAAAACAGCTTCTGCTGTGACTAAATTGTCTCAAATAAACCATTCAAACTGCAAAATGCAGAAATATTTGTCTAAATGGGTGGTGAATAGTTTCGTCATTATTAAGAATTATATTTAACTTGACTGAATTGAATAAATACAGCTTCATTCCACCCCATAGCCTTCTGCTGTTGGGGAAAGGAGACGTGACACACACACATAAATCTGCAATCTGATGAAAGCTTAAAAAAAACGTATCACAGGTTTTCCAAGGAAGTAACCCAACTGTGCAATAAAATACTAAAAACAAACAATGTGTCCATTTTTAACCTACTAATAAAAACGTGTAATTCTGAACTATAAAAAAACCCATTAAGTGAACAGCGATACAAGTCACATGATTACCTGCCTATCGCATTGGCTTTGATGCCGATAATACATTGAGCTGATCATGTGAGGCTGGGTGGCATGGGACCAATTTACCTGGCTTTAATTGAAATACAAGTAAGCTAATAGTAGTTAACGTTACATAACATCCTGCCGCCATCGATACTGAAGTTGTTACAACACTTTACAATACAATTAGTATCGACATGTACACAGCCAATATTAACATAAGCCAACCGGGGGACAGACGTTACCAACAGGATCACAACCCCCTTGTTGTTCGTCACAGTGAAATGACAGGTTAAATATACAAGTGAAACGCTAAGAACTGATCACTTTAGTCACGTAACATCGCTAGCCAGCACTATGAGTTACCGTTAGCTACTATTATTGAAGGTCTGCGTTAATCGGCAACAAGCTAAGCTACAACTGTCTCTCACTCTTAGCTACACGTGCTAATTGATTAGCGTCAATAAGTAGGAAACCAACGTCGGGTCAGCTATTAGTCGGTGATATTAGATTCATGTCTAATCAATAAACTAGTTCACTGACGACCACCATGAGCCACTGGGTGGTTTCGGGAACAAACGCTAACATGAAATGCTAACAGCGTCGCGGCTGGCCTGACTGTTTGGGGCTGGACAGACTGTTGTGGCTGCTGTCTCTCTGCTGCCACCGCCCCTGGGAAAGAAAATGAGCCAACATCTTGGCAAACGAGTCTCTTACCTATAGCGGCTCCTTCTTGTTCTTTTCAAAATCCTAATGATGCCTTGACGAGATGATACGTCGGTTTCAAACTGTTCTCCGAGTGAGTATTATTTATATTGAAATCTCTTTCCTGCTTCATCGTGGGACGCCATCTTGATTTGTCAGCCTCCCTTCTTCGGGTTCCTGTGTGACGTCACTCTGTCACGTAATTGGCTTCTCAGGCGTGACGTAACTTTTTCATGCCAAATAAGGCATTCTGGACCCCGCCCCCTTCCAGCCTATCTACTGCTAATATTGACTATTATTCCTCTATTAGGTATGCATTTCTTAACTTATGTTAAGAACTGATGTAACTGATTCTGATTCAGATTCAGGTTTATTTGTCACATACATAGTACACGTAGTGAAATGGTTAACTGGAGGTTCCGTCCATACACACACAACAAATATGACACAACGATACATAACATAAATATGAATATAAACACAAATATAAAGTACTGTTATTGATAAAGTGCAGGCTTGCTAGCTTAGTCAGTGTCATTCAGGTACCGGATGGCCTGGGGGAAGAAACTCTTCCTGAGTCTCTGTTTTTGCCATCAGTGAGCGGTACCTCTTCCCTGATCTGAGCTGAGCTGAGAGAACAGACCATTGTTTGGGTGGCTGGGGTCTCTCAGGATGCTGCTGGTCCTGGTCTTACACCGCTTGGTGTATATGTCATTGAGGTTAGGGAGTTGCCCCCCTAAGGTATGTTCAGCTGAATGCACCACTCTGCAGGGCCTTACGATCCTGCATGCTGGTGTTACCATGCCAAGCGGTGATGTTCCCAGTCAGGATGCTCTCGATGGTACAGGAATAGAAGCTCCGCAGGACCTGTTGGGATGCTCGGAATGTCTTCAGCCTCCTTTCATGGTACAGTCTCTGCCGAGCTTTCTTTACCACGGTGTCCAGGTGGATTGACCACGTCAGATCTTTGGTGATCTGGACACCGAGGTACTTGAAAGTGTCCACCCTCTCCACAGGGGTCCCGTTGATGTTTAAGGGGGTGTAGTTCCTCTCCTGCTTCTTCCCGAAGTCCACCAGCATCTCCTTAGTCTTGCTGACGTTCAGGTGGAGATTGTTACTCTGACACCACTGGGTCAGGTTGCTCACCTCCTCCAGATAGGCCGTCTCGTTGTTGTTATAGCCTAGATACCGTTGTATATAACTGTATATATTACAGTCAGTCATTTAGCAGACGCTTTTATCCAAAGCAACTTACAATAAGTGAATCCAATCCAATCCAATCCAAGCTGTTAACATTTGAACAATATGCTCAATAAAGACATGTAAAGTACATTCATTTTTTTGTGTTATTTGTTAAATCATTCATTGTGTTTATCTATTTTTATGACTTAGATGAAGATCAGACCATATTAGGAGCCATTTATATGATAATGCAGGTATTGGTTAATTCAAGGGTTCTTGACTTTTTCTCTCAACTGTACACTCACAATTATGAGACAATGATGATTGTTTCAAAATGATTTGCAACATATATGTGACACATTAACTTATTATATTGTATTTAACATATGTTGTACTGAAAAGTAACATAAATAAACACAGATGTGTTGAAAATGACATTGTCTGCTAATCAGATTGGTCTTGTCTACAAAATTGCTAAACAAAATAATTCATTGTTACCACAGCAGATCAGGCCAGGATCTGTACAGCCCACCTCGTTTACAAACCCCATCACAGATCCCTTAACTACATAGTTACCCAGTCCCACATAGTTCTGTTGTACTGTAATAGCACTGCTAGTTCCATTATTGGGGAATGCACATAATCTCATGGCAAAACTGTTCACTGTTCATGTTCAGAGCCAGAAATAATACCTTACCAGGCAACCTACAAAAACTGTTCTGTGACAGAGATGGATGTTATGGTTTAAGAGGTGAACTCAACTTCAAAACACAATATGCCCGTTTAACACTGAAGAGAATGTGCATTTTTGTCCGTGGAGTGAAATTGTGGAAAGGCCTCGATACTCAGTTAAAACAATCTTCAAACATGAATCACTTTAAAAACAATTACAAAAGGCACATATTCAAAAGGTACATGGATGCTGATGGGGTGCATTAACAGCGGCTGTTTATTTAATCCTATTAATATCATATTGAATCATATATCATGTTGAATTATACTTATTGATATTTGCCGTAATATAGTAATAGATATATACCTGCATAGTGGTTATTCATAGATATTATTTTTGCTGTAATATAGTAATAGATATATACCTGTATAGATATTATTCTTAGATATTATACTTGCTGTAATATAGTAATAGATAATACTTGCATAGATATTGGGTGTAAAATAGAATGTTTTATATAATATATTTGGTATAAAATTAGTAT
>CABFOS010004468.1:5013-16637 GCA_900660315.1 Diretmoides pauciradiatus | reverse complement strand
GCGCTACCTGCTGTAAAACAGGAAGCAATCACCAAACAGTTACCTGCATTCATATGCAAAGATATGCGACCGATTAGTATAATGGATGGAGAGGGATTTAAGGACTTCGCCCACAAAATCAACCCACGCTATCAAATCCCTAGCTAGACTGTTAGCATAGGGTCCCTAAACTCTATGATAGCATCTACAAGAACGTGAAAGCCATGATCAAGGACAGTGATGTTGCGTTGACCACTGCCATTCACATGATCAGCGACAAAAACGTTCGGCGCTGCCATTCATTTCCTGCCGCCGAACATAGCGTCGCCGCCGCCCTTGGCATTATGCTAAGACTGCTACCTGGCTGCAGACGCTGGGAAATCCCCTGGCACTGTGCTCAAAGTTCAACTACATTCAACTCTGACCTTCGCGACGCTGACCTTTGCGACGTGCAACCAATCACAACACAGTTTGATATCATAGCCGCAAGATCTGTTTGCCAACCGCCAATAAACAATAGAAGAAGAAGATAGGCGCGAAATAAAAAATACTTGTTTTATGTGCTGTCAGAGCATCCTGAAATGCAACTCATCACAGAACCAGTACTTCTGTAAAGAGATCTTCAACATAGAAGTCTGCAGCTTGCAACTTCCTGCTTACCAGTTCTGACATTACAGGCATTATATGCGTCATTTCCTATGTAAAATATAATAATAATAATAATCGACTATAATCGGTTTTCTAACAATTTTTAAGAGAGAAAATCAAATATAATTTCTGAGCTCAGTTGACAGCCCTAGTGTGTGTGTGTGTGTGTGTTTGTGTGTGTGTGTGTGTGTGTGTGTGTGTGTGTGTGTGTGTGTGTGTGTGTGTGTACACCATACTGTACCTGCTGCATTGACTCTGTTCAGACCTTTGGGGATGTTCTCTTTCCCCGGGCTTGTTCCACTCACAGTAGTGCCCTGAATTCTGGATAGAGACAAAGGACAAGGTCGGTGTTTATGAAAAATATATAACAAACAAACAAATCCAAAGTCTGGACCGCTGACCATTTCGGTGTGACAGTGAGGAGACCTGGTGATACAGTAGGTGGAACGGGCATCACCGCACCGTGGAAAGTGCCATTAGCGAACGACTCCCTTGTGGCGCAGTATCATCCTATATAAAATCTGACAATATCTGTCAAAGCCCTACAGTGTTGGCCTCAGAAACACACACTTCAGACACCCAATCCACCATTCCTGTCTCCAAAGCACTTTTCCTCCCACTTAGAGCCTCAAACGCAGAGAGACGGAGAAGTCGATGTGAGCAAGCACATTAGGAGGAATAAATAGTAAAAGAGAGTGAAGCCTCTTCAAAGTAGTAATGTGCTAATAGCTGCGGGCTGTCACTAGTCCTGTGAGCGGGTATGGGAGATCCGCCTGCATGAAGCCTGACGGGCGTCTATGTGTATGTGTGCGTGCGTGTGCATGTGCGCATGCGTGACATTGAAGAGGAGTGCCATCCGTACTACAGGGAAGAGGCTTGTTCCCTGGTAATTGGCTTGTTCAGAAGCCAGGAAGACGTTCCCAGCAGTGAGGAAGAAACACACGTCCTGTCACGTTGCTTGTTATTAGCAGGGACAAGGCTGAGAAGAGATGAGGTGTGTGTGTGTGTGTGTGTGTGTGTGTGTGTGTGTGTGTGTGTGTGTGTGTGTGTGTGTGTGTGTGTGTGTGTGTGCGCATGCGATGTAGGAACTTCTCATCTCAAACCACTTAACCCAAGTGTCCCCTGTCCATATAGGCTGGCAGCAGTGGAGTTGACAGTACATGGTTAGTATGTGCCCTGGTCTCTCTCATTCCCTCACGGTCTACTGTGGGAGGCCAGCAATCTGTCACTTTGGGCCAAGCTATCAATTCATGGCCTGGGGCAGTGTACTCTTGGAGGCCAACTCCCCCAAAAATTGTGAGCAACAATGGAATATGTGCATGTCCAATGCCACAGCAGGGTGAAAATGCATTCCACTTTCCACTTGCTTTGACTCCACTTAACAAAATAACATGTCGATTCATAAAAAGGTTCATTTACCAAAAAAAAAAAAGAAGTAAAAAATGACTCAACGGATAAATCTCTCCTGGTCCCCTTGACCCATCCTCATCATGGAAATATTTGTGCAGTTGGTCTAGCTCGAGGCTTTGCTTAATACCAACTCGCGTCAGCTACATAGAGATCTGGTCAGAAGAGATGGGAGCCGGTGTAATAACAAAGTCAAATGGACTGAAAAAAAGAAAAGCAATAAGCCGTGCTTGATGAAGCCAGCGGGAGGAAACCTCAGTTCAATTACAACTTCCCTCCTGCTAAGAGAAGTCACTGCCAGACAGCCAGCTAGCAAGTCAGCCAGTAAGTCAAACGGCCATCTAACCAGTCGGTCAATCTGCCGGGCTGTCAGCTAGGTCTGGTTGGACCTGTGCCCTAACGCCAGGCTGTCTATTCCTTCTTGCCATTTCTCATCTATTCCTACAGCAGCCTTGAGCCGTGTTAACACAGCCTAATGCGTTTGAACAGATAAAAATGAAAGATAAAGGGGCCATGTGGCTCCTCTCAACCTATATGACCCGCTCTGGCTCTTTTCATAAATCCAATAGCCAACATCCAGTTATTCCGCCCTTGTGTTTCAATTGATGGTGTGGAAAGACAGCTGAAACAGGACTGAGATCATTTAACACTAATGCCTTTCCAGTGAAATTATTCAGCATTCACTACTTCATTCCATTTTTTCGTTCATGTTTTTACTTCATTTCTTGCTTTAATTTGTATTTATCCTGTAAAGCACTTTATATTGTGGTTTTGATAATTGTTCTATAAATAAGCATCGTTATATTATTATGAATGAAAATCTTTTACTGTAGATGTCATAGCTTCATAGGTTCTTCTTCTTGAATACATGAAACGTTTTTTAGTGTCAACGTCACTAGAAACATGGATGATATCATGAATTCAACTATGAAAAATGAAGAAAACAAGAACTTCCATGTGCTGAGTTTTGATGTCACTTCTATTGACCTGTGTCTTTATCATTTTGAATTTTTCTTTTCTTTTTCTAGGGTTAGATGCATTTACAAGCCCTGTGAAGTTTCTTTATCTAACCTACGCCGATTGCATTCCTTCTTTTTCAGTTGTTGCCATTTCTATGTGCATAAAAAAAGGAAAACTGTGGGGAAAGTAGAAAGAGAATGGAGGAGGAGGAGGAGGAGGGGGGGGGATCTGGTCAGTGCATGAACCAGTAGCCTTCAGATGAACCTGCTCCCTGGTGACTCCTGCCCTTCTCTAGGCCAACTACCTGCTAGTGAACAGCAGATGTCTGATATGGGGCATGGTGTGTGTGCGTATGGGTGTATGGGTGTGTGTGTGTGTGAGATTGCATTCAAGACGGCAGAGGGGATTAAGAAAATGAGGGCAGCTGATGAGAGGGAGGTGGTGGGGGTGGAAAGGCTGAGAGTTGGTGGTCGTGTGGGAGGGCATGAGGGGCTGATGGGATATCCTAGTCTCTCTGTCTGTCAGTCTGTCAGCCTCCTGTCCAGATCAGCCTCAGCAGTCTGTGTGTGTGTATGTGTTGGTGGGGTGGGGTTAGGGAGTGGGTGGGGGTCAAACCTCCCTCTGCACCCCTCCTGTCAGCCAGCACACACTGATAGAATCAGACCTGGGCATGACCCATCACTGCCCAACTCCTTGCGCTCTGTCTGACCTCCATTTGCCTCTCTCCAGCTATCCCTCGCTCCCTCCCTCCACGCATCCACCCCTCCCTCTGACCCCTCATTCACTCTCCAGGTGTTCCTTTGTTCCTTCCCCCCAATCGGTCTGTGCATTTTCGCCCACTCTGCCTTGTGTTTCTCCCCTTCAGACAAGGGGATGTCTTATTTCAGACATACGAGCCAATACAAATACAACATTGTAGGAAAACGATACAAAGACTGACTGAACTAATTACAGAAGACGGGCTGTACACAAGGTCAACACTCCTGACATGACAGGCTGACAGAAACTGATGGACAGATGAACATACAGAGACAGTCAGGTAATTTTCACACACAACTATACTGCAGTATTTGATTTGCTACATGCACCTTGTTAAGCAGCCCTTTTTGCAAATTCCATCTATTGATTTAAGCTAATTAATTTATTTGTGTCTTACCCACACCAACTTTTGGAGAAGCAAAAAACTATCTATTGATAGAGAAACTAATGGCTGCATGTAATTCAATCTCCACAATTGGATTGGGTGAAAGGATCAATACATCAGGGATAGGTGATGGATTGAATCCATTGCCAGTGGAAATTCCCTTGCCGATTTAAATTACTTTGATATTTGGTAATTTAAAATGTATTCTAGTGCAAATGGGGAAGCACACACACAGGGATAAAAAAAATTATGCTTAAGCTGATTTAAAATGTATTTAGAGCCAGCACAGAAGGTAGCCTAAACACAGCCAAATTTCAAAGAGTCCCCCCCCTCCCCTTTGTCTGTCTTCATTCACCCACATTATGCTTTAGGCTCTTCTGAAAATGTACCTGAGAGACTAGCAGTGGTACTGACAGACAGCTGTGTTTTACTGACCCCGAGTCGGTGCCTTGGCTGGTCCAGCTGTGGGAGATGGGTTGAGGCTCAGCACCCCTGAGGTCTGCACGCCTGGGACTCCCACCTAATCTCCCCAAGGCAGGCAGGTAGGATGACACCTGTCAGACAGACAGACAGAGGCTTTATACTGCATTTGGATGTGTGTGTTTTCATGGGAATAAAGAGGCACAAAGACACCATCTGTGAGAGTGAGGAAGCCAGATGTTGAACAGCACCCTGAAATAAGGCAATGACCACATCAGCAATTGTTTACCTCTGTAGCACAGAATTAAAATATACTAATTTAAAAAAAAAACTCAATCAACACAAATTTGACACTGCCCTGTTGACTAAATCTTACTCTGTGTTTTATGATTCAACTCTTTGCCATTACACAAACGCATGAAGTGGAAAAAGGAAATAATTACAACTACTGCATTTATCAAAGAAAACATTTTAAAGAACTAATGTGAAGTAAGTTTATTAAATTACTTTATAATTTAGTGTGTTTTTATGAGCCTTTTGTGTTTTTATGAGCACTTTACAAGCTGGCAAGCTCTGAATTTCAGCATTACCACAGTCATTGTAAAGGATTTTTTCCAGTACTAAAAAAAAGGTCTAAACAGCCTCTCTAAATTTATATTTTATACATTGTCTGTCAATCAGTAAGTGCTTAGTGAGCCAGTGTTTTCAGTGCTGAAAGGAATGAGCTTTCCTGGGTGACAGATAAAGGAAAATCAAACAAAGCAACAAAAAAAAAGGGGAAAAAAGGAAGAAAGACAACACACACACCATCTTTTTGAGAGAGAGGGCTTCATCTCCCACATTGAGTCCATTTCTGTAACATAGACTCCTGAATATGGCATCTGTTGTCACTAAACGAAGTCTCGTAGAGGGAATCCTGCCAGTGAGATCCACCAGAACCACTGGAGACACATCTACAGGAGAGAGCAGATAATATCAGATCACATATAGTCAATAATATATTTTTGATTAGAAAAAACAAACAAACAAACAAAAAAAGGCCCTCGAGGTTATAGAAATGTGTTTGGTCGTCACTGGTCCAAATCCTGAACCGGCTTGGAAAATCTAGATGGGGAAAGTGAATAACTGATCTCCTCTTTCTTTACTACTCCTACTGCTACTGAGCCCTTACGCTCTGAACTACCCTTGTCCAGTGGATCTGCTCTGTAGCAAACAGTAGAAGAAGACTGTGGGTGTACTGGGCAGCTCAGAGTTGTGAATTTGTGGAACAGTGGGAAGCAATGCTGTAAAAGACCATGTTCAGTCAACCCATTCATTCAGAATGGGTTGAATGAATGAATGAATAAACAAACAAACAAACAAACAAACAAACAAATAAATACTTATTTCTTTTTTTAAACAGTCAGTTGGCCAAGTTAGGAGACCATTCATGTAAACAAACTACTTTGCATTTGCATTGGATTTGCATATAAATGCAAATCCATTGTATTCCATCTACCGCACCCTGGCTAATCATGGCGATGTGTTCTGCCAGGTCCTTCAGGCCCTTCTCCACCAGTTTCCGGTTCAGTTTGATGTGCTGCTGACACCAGAATTCCACCATGACAGCCAGCAGGTCCAGCAGCTTCCCCACCAGCCGCAGCCTCTGCCTCGCATCCCTCTCAGCGTGGTCCTTCAGTAGGGGCAAACACAGCTTCACTGTCAAAGAGGAGTAATCTGGAGCCAAGATCACTGGCAAAGTCAGATCACAAAATCTGACCTTACTGGCTTCATAGGATCAAAATAGAAGCACTTTTGTTTGGTGGTGTAAGCGTAACTTTGGCCAAGTCACTTTTGTTGTTGTCTCCTACCCGTAATTTAACAAACCACAAGTGACAAAAATGGTAAATGGACTGTATTTATATAGCGCTTTTCTAGTCTTATAGAGACCACTCAAAGCGCTTTTACAATTCATACACTTCACATTTTACCCATTCACTCTCACATTCATACACCGACGGCGGAGGCAGCCATGCAAGGAGCCAACCTGCTCGTCGGGAGCACTGAGGGGTTCAGTGTCTTGCTCAAGGACACTTCGACACGCTACCCGGAGGAGCCTCGAACCGGGAACGTTCCGATTCCCAGACGACTGCTCTACCAACTGAGCTATTGCCGCAAAGTGAAAGCTCCACAGTATTTACCTCCATAGCGGCCTGTTCCCAGACTGAGGCCTGCACCAGGAGCTGGGTGAACTGCTTCACAGCCCGGGACAACAGAGTGGAACGCTCCCACACAGTCCAGAACGTTGCATACAGCAAAGACCCAGACGCTGCATACAGCACAGACCCAGACGCTGACGCCCGAGAGACTCCTGTTCCCTGAGACAGAAGAGAATTCCTGAGGCAGAAGAAACAGCGGGGTGAATAAACGAAGGATATAAAGAGTAGCACATGCTTTCATTAAGAAAAGGCAAAAATAGATTATATTCTGACTGACTAGTGGCACAGATGGGAAGAAGCATGAGATTGATTAGTTATGCTCTACAAAGTATTTGTAAACAGAAGTTAGTATGTTATAAATGCTTTACATCATATTGTAGTGTTAGGGTGTTACAGATGGTTTTAATAACTCATAATGGGGCACTTTTCCTCAAGAGAAAAAGATTGAGATTTTTTTTTTAACTATACAGTTTAAAAGTGATCTATGTGAATCTTCCCCCACTCAATAGACTTGCACTGGACTGAGACCTGCTCTGATTTTCACAAATGGCACTTTATCACACTGCACTTTACCTTACATGTTAGTTATACACTGTCTTGTCTGTTTTTGCATCTGTCTGTCTAAACTGCACTCCACTGTCACGCCAAAACAATTTCCTAAATATGTTTACATGTTATGGCTTAATAAAGATTCTGATTCTGATCATAGGCTAGATGGATGGTTTTCAAACAGCATGCAGAAAAGTGCCTGCTGTCATATGAGACAGATCCCAAAACAAAGTGAAACAGCTTACACATCTAGTTTTATTTAAGTGTTGTTTTACAGGTAAGGAAGATGAAATATCTAACTGTAGGGTACAAGCCGCTTCCCTGACGCTGCCTTGTTATAATTCAAAAGTGAAAGTGTTCAGACTCCTCAGTGCTGCTGCACTGAGAAGAAAATATAAAAATTTGTTGAGAATTTATGGAATACTTAATTTACATCTGGGAGAAAAAACAACAACAAAAATAATGTAATGTAATGGGGGGGGGGGTTGAACATACTGGATGGGATTTCTCATGCACAAACTTCAGGAGTTTGAACATAGACACAGAAGAGACAGCCCTATCTCATATATCTCATATCTCAGAGGTGTTACCCATTGGTGGCAGCATGAAGTTCCCCCTGGAACAGTTTGAGAACAAATGCCAGGAGGTCACTATGGAAACGTAACAGTGTTGGCAGGGCGGGCCCAGGCAGCGGGTGACAAGTGTCCTTGCTGGACAGACAGTAACTGGAAGGACACAGAAATACAAGGAAACAATGGGCACAGGAAAACATTTTTTATATTACATTTTTAATAAATGGCAGAATGTTTGTGTTGAGTATGTTCAAATATCCATGAATAAATATCAGGTGCAGGCAGTTAACTAAGAATCTATCAAACCAATATAGATGAATATTATACAATTTGTCACATATAAGTTAAAACGTTTACCTGATGGCTGTCTCTAAAAAAGGCCAGAGGCCTCTCTTACACTGGGGACACTGCAACACCTGGGTAAAATATTTTCTCACAATGCTGGGAGAAAGCCAGGGAGGGTTGTTCTTCAGCAGGGTATGTAAAACCCGCTGGAAATTTGGTCGGAAACAAGGAGGGGCATCACCCTGTACGGTAAAGAAGAAACAAGTATTTCAGCTGAGGCTGTCTGTTGAATGTTATAGGAAGCCAATGAGGTTCACTCAAAGAAAGTGAATTTGTATTCCGTCAGTAAAAATAGTCATATATCCAATATATCCAGAAGGTGACACTGGAACAAACTGAGTGGTTTATATCCTTATACATATTTGCCCCAAGCAGGGTTGGGAGGGTTACTTTAAAAATGTATTCTGATACAATTACTAATTACCTGTTAAAAAATGTCATCAGTAATCTAATCTCTCGAGACAGACTTTCGCCTTACAGCGAAAATCTGTCGGCGCACCACGCCAGAAATATTATACCGGAGCTTCTGGGAGCAGTCTCATGAGTTTGAAGAAGGCTGCGCTTTACCCAATCAAAATTGGAGTGGCCGAGAGTCAACCGGTGTGTGGAGCTAAAGCGATGATCGCTATACCGAAAACACCGTCTAAACTTGTTGTAGTTTGTAGGGTTTGCGGAGAAAGCATTACAGGGGGAAAATATAATCTATTCCTTGGTTCTGATATTCCGAATTATACATTAGCATTGGAAAATATAACCGGACCCGGAAGCTGCGTAAGCCCACCACTTCCTCCTTTCCCCCTCGAGTTCCGTTATAATGGTTTGAGAAGGGTAGGCCCCCAGAGTGTTAAAAGAAAAAAAGAAAAAAAATACAAGTTTTTTTTAACCGATGGGTTCTCAGATTGTCAGTAACCTTATCCAAGTATCACAATACTAAAGTAATGTAATTTGATTACTTTCCGTTACTTTTGGATTACCTCAATACCAAATATGCAAATAAAGGAAAGAGAAAATAAATATCAATTAGGTGACTTTTACTTAAGTGTATAACAACAGAACAATGTAACCTTAGAAATTTAAATATACTTTGTTAAGTATGCAAGTAAGTAAAGTTTATTTATGCAGCACTTTTCAGACAGTATGCTATTCACACTCAAATTTCGAGTAAACTGCCATAAGCTAATTCCGATCTGGGGCTTGTGTTTTTGCTGGTGACCAGGATGGTGTGTGGGTAAAAACATGTTCGATTATTTGGTCCGTTATTTATTTTAAAATTGTAATCTTGCTAATAATCCCCATTTTTACTACATGTATTGGTAATCTGATTATGTCTTTTTTTTCTGTAACTGTAACGGAATAGTTACCCTTTTATTGTATCCTAATTACGTAACGCCATTCCATGTATTGTGTTATTCCCCAAGCCCTGCCCCAAGGTATATGTAGCAGCAGGTGGGAGGTTAGTCTGGTAATTCTGGTCCTACCTGCAGAGCGTAGTCTATCATGGAGACCAGATACTGAGGCGGTGGCAGCAGGCCTGGGAACAGACTGCTTCTGATTGAGTCTAAGGCTTCAGAGAAGAGACCACACTCGATCATAGAGCCAATGCTAACAAAGTCTGCTTCTGCCGCCTAGAGGGATAAAGGAAGGAAGGGATGGGGGAAAGATAGATAGATGAAGAGAAGGAGAAGTAATGGCATGCAAAGAAAGAGACAGACAGAAAGAGACAGAAAAATGGAGGGTAGAAGGGTAATGAGAATAAGAACTGAATGGGCATAAAAAGTTCCTGGGGGTCATTTCTGACTGTCAGTTATTGGCAAATAGCATATGGAGTCAGAAAGCACAGAATGGAAATACATGAGCACCTATAATAGCAATCTGATGGAGATCCACTTGGGTAAGGTATGGACAGGACAGTGGAGAGTATTGTTAATAGGCCTGCCAATCAAAACTCTCTGATCAGCTGACAGCGCTGGTTAAATCAGTGACCTGGGTATGATGCGTCCTTGCTCTAGATGTCACTTTCCATTGAAACGTATGACATAAAGGAAATTGAATGACCCGATCTTCTTGATGAAACACATACTTATTTTAGAGATGTGTAATTCAGTGTGTGCATGTGCATGTCTACCTGTGAGTGTGGACAGTACAGGTAACCCAGAAATTCAGGGAAGAATAGTCTCGTCCGCCCCTATAGGAAAAGACCCCATTAACAATGTCAAACAGGTATACTTATGATGCAGCAAAGGCAGTCATTCAGCTGAGCACTGAACAGAAAGTGACCCAGCTATGTTGAGGTTTCATTCAACAATGAACAGAACCCAACCTTTAATGCTTCATGCAAAAATATTCACACACACACACACACACCTCCTGTTTGATGACATATTCCCTGAGCTCTGTCTCCAGCTCAGAGAAGTCAACATGGCCGGGCAGATCGTCGTTGATGTTGAGATTCATACTAACACAACGGTCCTGTCAAAGAAAAAACAGTTTGTTTTAGACTTTTTAGAAACAATTCCAAGGCATTATTTGTACGGTAAAGCAGATGTACTATAAAGCAAATTCATATGGGAACATAAAAGCAAATCTCCAAAATTTTTTAGCTTAACAGTTTTGATCTTGACATATATAAACAAATAACCTGATCTGAGTAACCAATCAGAAGGCTTGTAAATAAAATAGTGAATAGATTTTTTTCAAAAGATGCAGATGAGGGGTGAAGCTTGTTTGTGGACGCCACATAATTAAAGGCAACACATAATATGAAATGACACATGAATTGAATCTCTTACCCCAAAGAGGTGCTGGACGATGTGGCTTACAGGGTAGCAGGGAGCATTGTGGGTCTTTGAGTTCTCTGTGACAGGTTTAGCCATGACATGAGTGATGGTTGCATGAGAAGGTGGGCAGTGGTATACTTTGGCCATGCCAGCTTTCAGGAGCCTGGATGATAGAAAAGTGAGATTTCTTCATTTAAAGCTAACACTTTATAGGGGCGGCAATAGCTCAGTTGGTAGAGCAGTCGCCTGGGAATCGGAGGGTTCCCGGTTCGAGGCTCCTCCGGGTAGCGTGTCGAAGTGTCCTTGAGCAAGACACTGAACCCCTCACTGCTCCCGACGAGCAGGTTGGTGCCTTGCATGGTTGCTGCCGCCGTCGGTGTGTGAATGTGAGAGTGAATGGGTGAATGTGAAGTGTATGAATTGTAAAGCGCTTTGGATAAAAGCGCTATACAAATACAGTCCATTTACCATTAACCACTTGATAACAGCATATATCAGTGTAGCGACTCCTGAAATGAATTAATTTCAATTGATGGGGCTTCGGGCTGTCCCTGTTGGGTTTAATCAGCATTGTTTTGAATCTACTTCAGGTTGGACTCCCTTTGGCTTTCTCCCTCCTCTCGAG
>CABFOS010004459.1:1828-16679 GCA_900660315.1 Diretmoides pauciradiatus | reverse complement strand
CTAAAGGGCATGGCTGTTTTCATGGGCAAAGATACATTGTAACCATCATAACATTACTTGTTTAGTAATTTCTTATAGGCCCATTTATTTATTTTTGCAGATTGTTGTGGGACTTATTTCAATAAGACTTCCCATTGAACCGTAAACATTGGTGCATCTTGCCATCTACTGGATGATAATATGTAATGCATCTGAAAGCAGGACCCTTGTTGTAATCTAATGCCACATTACTTGCATGGTACCAACAGAGAGCAGTATTGGTCCCTCTTACCACTGCTTTATTTTGGAGGGAAGTGGGCTGAAAATGGTTATTCCACACTTTCCCCAGAGCCCCATCTAAATATGGTTACTGTATGAGAATGTCTGAGAATAGGAGAACTGGGAGTTCACCAAGACCACAATTTGGTGTGACACATAAAATGAGCAACTTTTTCAGCTAAACTCTTTAACCTAGTTTGTGATGAAACCCACGTTGAGTCATTGATGTCAGTTCATCATCTCTTCAATGGAGTGAGCTTAGTCTTAACAGTGGCCAAGTCTGTAGGTCTTCTGAAGGATGCTGGTGAACAAAGGACCAGTTTCATTGCATGCCAACCGTTTGCCTCTTGCCGCTGTCCTGAGCTCTGAGTCTCTGCTTCAACAATGCAATGAGTGTGTGTCAGCTCTCTATTCTGTGAGAAGGACGGTGCAGATGGTTGATACCCACAAAATGCCATGTCTGCCTCCCTGAGCCACAGACAGCCGGATCAGACACACTGATAAGACAGAGTTAAATTCCATGACTGAAAAGCCATTTGAATGATGTTGGTGATGGCCTTGGTTGGCATTATGTCATGTCTTATGCCGTAGTGGAGATAACATCCCACAATAATACTTCTCTGTTAGGTGTGGTGTTGCAAAGAATGGTGCACATTATCGCCTTTGATCAGAATCTGAAGGGTCGGATTTTGTTGTGGGTAGTGATTAATTCCCAAAATGTGGCTTGCCATCTATTAAGGATGTTATAAGATTGGTTTCAAGCCAGTTTCTGATTCATCTTGGAGATGCAGAGGTGACTGGACTTGAAGCAATGTGGTTCTCCATCCCCTTTTATGGCTGTTGACATGGAGAAAGCTGGCCCTGGGTATCGCAGTCCTCTATTAAGGATTGTCAAATCAAGTTTATTTCCTATCAACCCATCTAACCTAACCTAAACGACACCAGCAGCCTTAGAATATCCAAGACGACAAAGAAAAACTCTTAAGAAAACCTTATTAGGAGAGATGGAAGCATTGGATGAGTTCAAAGAGCCCCCCACCAGGATGACTGAGCAACCAAAAGGTGCTGGAACAGATAATATAATCGGTAGTAACATTGGATAACAACATTGACATAAAGAAAGCATGATGAGGGTAGAGTGATGGGAATTCGGTGAAACTCCCACGCTGACTCCCCTTGGCTGCGTTGTTCCCTGGTGGAGATCAGATAAGCAGGGGGAACAGAGCTCTGTCTATGGGGCAGGGTGGAAACGGGGACAACAGAGTACTGTAAAGCCGAAACGTCAAATGATGCCCAGGAGCCTGTGATGGTTTTCCAAGCTGTCTGGACTACTGCCTGTCTGGTCTGGTGAAATAGTGGGTTCTCCCTCCTGCAGTGAGACAGAATCTGACCTCTAGATTTAAAGTGAGTCATCAGGGTGACATGGGGACTGATGAACTTGTGACGAGGGTATTCAAATTCCTAAAGTAAGGGCTATGTTGTGCTTTGCATGGCTCAAAAATCTGTGAGGCGCTGGTCAAAACATTTAACAAGGAATAAATGTTTGCCGCACACATTTTCAGATTACTGATCTGATTTTATTCGTAATTTATGCAAGAAAAAACAGAAAATTAGGCGTTGCTGCTTCTTCAGGTTTGCTCATCGTGTGTTTACTTACATGAATGATGAATAAAAGCAGTTCAGTCGTCTGAGTATGTCAGTCAAATTCTACCGCCAACATTTAGACCTTGTTTGATATTCAGATTTTTGTTTGAATTCTTCATGCTTGAAGGTGCTACTGTATGTGGAGACTTTTAACATCGTAAATCATTGCTACATTAATTTCGATACACTGGTATAACCACTGAAAACAAACAAGACCATCAATAAGAAGATTGGCATTGGCGGTCTTAATGCTGCATTTTTTCATTGTGCCAGTGTGCCACCAGGTTGAATTAGACAGGACATCTGCGGGAACAGGATCAGGGCGCTGTTCTTCCCACACAAACACAGCTAAAGCTTTTAGTTTCTCACAATAGCAGGTGGAGGAAAAATCCCTTCCAACATGTTTATCCTCTTCAATAAAGCCAAACAACGCAAACAACGACAGGAAGCAAACAGCACTTATGGGAAATGTGATCTTAATTTTGAGAGACATTAGCAATTGTCTCAACCATGGTCTCATTTAGTTATAGGACGGTATTACAATTAATTTAGGTTATTCAGAGGTTATAGGTGTTTTTTCTCCACCTGAGCTGTTAACCAATGGTCCTCCGGGGACAAATAAAGTTGAAAGTTGAACCAGGTCTCTCATGGAACTAGTTAGAAAGCAGATATTTTATCCGTCTTAGGAACTTAGTATTTAAACGCCTACATTTTATCACACTTCCTTTTATTGTGTGTGTACAACTGCTTTTTAATGGCACAACATTAAGGCTTCATCCAAGGCTGTGTTGAGTGCCTGAGAGCTGGATGCAGTGGGGGTAACTTCCTAACGTCTTGTACTCTATCTCAGTCACTCCTGTGCTCATGCTCAGTGACTAGTTTGGTTCTCTTCCTCTTTCCGTTCGCCCCTGATCTACATACATCGTTAACGGAGAATGTTAGTCACGCTTGTGCCGATCAGAGGTCAGCTCTGCCATCTAGGCTTTTATGAGGTGCACAATCCCTGTTGGGCCTGACTTAAGCACGCTACCCTGACCTGACCACAGCCTGTCGCCCCAGGGTGCTGGAGCCAGACTGGGTCTCCACATCCTCCCATCAACTGCTCCGTTTGATTCATGATAGGAAGGAAGCAATACAACCAACTGGGCGTATCATTTGTGAATTCTCTGTTGTATTAAATGGACAAAGATATATAGATATAAAGATACATAAATAACATATGCTAGTAAATAATGCCCCCAGTGTGGTCAAATGATAGCCTCTGGGTCATAAGTATTTCAGTCAGCTCAGAAATCTTCTTGCATAACACCACAGATGGATTTCAGACACTTAAGCTCTCATCAGGCGTCACCTGAGTGTATGATAATGATTAGGACCTTGCATAATTCATATCTATTATACCCAGAGATAAAGACACACAAGGGAGAGAGGGAGAGAGGGAGAGAGGGAGAGAGAGAGAGAGCACTAATCTTACAGTGTTCTTCCATTACAAACACAAATACGATATGTATATTTTATACAAATGTGCGTACATATCTCTTTAACAGGTACAACTTTATTCCAAGGATCCAGAAGTTTGTGGGCAGAAAATGGAAAACATACAGTATCAAGCCAATCACAATGAAGGGGGGGGAGCATTCCATTCTTATAAAATATAGAGCTTTAATTTATTAGTCGGCAACAACAATGGAAAGGGAAGAGAGAGAGTAATTTACACAAGTCATTACAATAACATCACCTCTGTGCATTTAGTTTTTTCTTTTTTCAGAAAGTCTTAACTGATAATGCAAAAATACAAAAACAAACAGAAACACTCAAAAACTAAAGACACATCTTAAAAATACCAACAAATTGTACAACCTTTCTTCTCATTTTTTTTTGCTGTAACACCCCTGGTTTCAGTCGGAAGAGAGAATCAGGGGTTATCGTGATTGGTTCTGGGAATGCAGACTAATCCCATATTGAGGAGTCGATAAAGATACCCCTGGATGAAACAAGGATGCATCTCCCTAGAGGCTTTCAGGCTCACGCAGACTTTTATACAGCCTGAATGCAAGACTGTTAGAGATGTATCCGAATGTGTCCAAGACTCATACACCCCAGACCCGATACTCCAATACAGACAATGTGTGTTCAAGGCCCCTTAAACACAGTCCATATTAAAGTACATATAAAGACACATCAATTTTCTATACAGGGGTATGTTTGCAGTGAGGGCATCTTTATGTAAAGTAGTTGTCCTCCCCTTTTTGTGCTTTTTTGCTGCTGTATGTCCCTCAGACCATACTGTACACTTCAAGAGATGAAGAACAGAAAATAGACCACATAGCATCTTATCAGAATT
The DNA here is from genome assembly GCA_900660315.1 of Diretmoides pauciradiatus. Classification (NCBI taxonomy): domain Eukaryota; kingdom Metazoa; phylum Chordata; class Actinopteri; order Trachichthyiformes; family Diretmidae; genus Diretmoides; species Diretmoides pauciradiatus. The sequence goes on along the minus strand of CABFOS010004459.1, from coordinate 12,433 downwards.
ACAGTACAAATACAGGTTCATGCACACAATGAAAAGCCAGCTTCCCAATATTTTGGTTAGTGTCACAACATTGTTACAATGCTCTGTTGCGTATATGGGCGATTTTTTCCACACATCAACGTCAAAGGATCGAAATGCACTGAAAAAACAACAAGAGATGTCTCGTGCTCAGAGCTAACACTGCTGCCTGATCTGGGCATCTCTTTGATTGCCGTTTGTTTCTGACCAAAGTAAAAATGTACCTCGCCAAAGTGTGCTCGCCGTGTTTGGCCCAAGCCAATGTTTTGGATACCTTTGAAAGATTGCTTCCCGAGTGCTTTGAAGGTAAAAGTATAATGCCCTTTGTGCAAAACCTCGACCTTTTATTGCACCTCACTCAGTCCAATGGGATGTTTGAATTTAAAGACCCCAAGATGTGATGCTTGCCTCTTTTCATCAATACCTTATCAATGAAAAGTTAATTGATACAGTACAATTGAGATTTAAATCCTTTTGTTAAGCAAATATACATTTTCATAATCGTAATTTATATTTGCGCTAATGAGTAGCAAAGATATTGCATCATTTTCAAGTCAATCTTTCAGTCCACCAGGAAATAGAAGAAATAACCAGTCAGGGTAAGATACCAATAATCTGTTAAAAGGGCCAATTACAACAATGAGGATATTCGAACTGTCATTTGGACGTCTGAGTTCCCATGGAGAGAGGATTTCCCCCCCTCAATAAGGACCATTTGTGGATCCCGTGCAATAAAAAGTCTCTGTCCACATGCAACCATGACACGGTTGCGTCACAGGGATTCCTGCAGTGTCCAGGATTTTCTGCCATTGAGTCAAAGCAAACAAGAAACAAGAGATCCCATCAGCCCCGATCCACATCTCATTTCCCCATGGTGAAGAGCTCCTTGTACAGTAGCTCTCTTCTAACAGTTTACATGCCAGTTAACACATTCCAAACAGTTGCCAATGACATATGATGTTGACTGATGAAAGATAACATTTTTGTAATGACAGTAACAGCAACAATAAAATTAACAACGTCAATAATAACAATAATATTTGCCCCAAAGGTACCTATACACAAAGAGCATGTTTTTTTCTATAAGTACAAAGAAATCCACAGAATGATACTATATACAACCTACAATAAATACTGTGTATCATATATCTTACTGTTAAAAGGGATGTATGTGGGATTTTGTTTGTAAGCCTCTTTTTTCTCAGTTTGCTTTTTTCCGGTGTGTAGATTTGATATTTTTTCATGTCGTTACTCTATATGAGTCTCTCCCAGTTTTCACAGGGTGGGGGTAGGGTGGTTGAGGGTGCTTCAGGATGGGCTTCTCATGTCTCCACCTCCTCTTGCTCCTCCTCCTCCTCCTTGCCCTCCCCGTGATGCCGGCGGTTGCGGGGCTTCTTCTGCTCCTTGAGCTCCTTCAGGTCTTTGGCCTTGATGGTTCCCAGCAGCGGGTCGCCAAGCTGCCAGTAGTCCTGGCAATACTGGTTGATCAGGCCCATCTCTGGCTGGCTCAGGATAGTCAGCAGGTCCTTGTACTGGCCTGCACTGGGGGTCCACTGGCTGCTGCTGGAGTGGAGAGAAGATGGCACCAGCCCCCCACCGCCCTCCACCAGCACGTTGTTGACGGCCCGTCCCAACAGCACCACCAACTGCAGCTTGACTAGCGTGTGTTTAAAGTTCTTCTCTGTAGCCGTGCATTGATACATGCCGGAGTCAGAGGGCTGCAGGGAACGCAGCAGTAAACCCTGGTCTGTCTTCAAAATCCGCCCATCAGAACGCATCTGAGAGAAGAGACAGGGAGAAAGATAGAGACAAGGAGAGGGAGAGAGAGACAGAGATATAGAGAGTGACAGCTCATAAGATGCCTGTTGTGACTACCTGTGCATTCCTTCCATGTCATGGTCATGTATGACTAATATCCTGCAGAAAAAATGAGGCAATCAATTCCACTTAATCAAACAGTGAGTGATGTTTTCTATTTTTTTCCATGTCTCTCTGTGTATCCCCATCGAGGACTGATTAGGTGATGACAGCTTTTATGTTCAGAATCAGATGTGCAAGGCAGCGGCAAAGCCAAGTCAGCCCTGCCTATGGGAATACAGACCATCCAACAGAATAGTCAATAAAAGAGAGGCAGCAACACTACATAGCCTCACAATAAAACTTTAACTAGCGCCTCAGGGTTATATATTATAAGAGGGGGGTTTTCACAGTTCTCCTTTAAGTGCCCTTCCTGTTCATCACTTAAGGCACCACACCCTAATATAGTTTTTTCTCTCTCCCTTCAGTCATATCAGAATGAACTTAACATGTTGGAAGGAAGCATGAATAGACAAATTTTTTTGTATTACAACTTAAATATGCAAATTAGGGCACTACCTCATTCAATATGCGCTATTTTGCATATCACAAGAATCGATCTTTCAAGAAATTGATTTCAAACATTTTTTTTTGCTTTATTGTAATAACACACCCAATGGTCAGACTTTGAAATACCGATTTATCAAAATATTGTTATTTCATGAAATTATTTAAGAAACACTATTCACATGTATGATGAACACATATTTTGCATAAATTTACATATAAAAATAATTTAAAATCAAAATTACACAAGATATCAAGAAAACGCATAGTCTGACAATAAGAATCAGTGTATGAAATTATGTGAATGGACCTCTTTTGAAGGCTGAGAAAAATTAATTCTTTATGTTGCATGGCAACCAGGCAATTTTGGGAAAACGGCCGATAAACATACTGTAGATCAGGTTGCCAGAAAGGGGCTTTAAACTCAGGAAATGATGGGTGTTTCAGCATGAATCACAACGTCTGCTTATCCAAATACCCATACATGGATTACAGAATATTACTCTACAGAAAACAAGCTTTTTAATGATATATGATTCAATATGGAGAGTTTTAAAAGCAGAGGTTGAAGCAGACGTTAAATATGGTAAAGAGAATGACATTTCTGCTTGGTGGAGTTGATGGAGTTATATAAAGTATAAAGTTATAAAAATAAAGTCTTTATATCAATAATTGGCGATTCATTTGTACATTTTATGAAAGTATGGAAGTTATTCGGGATAAACATCTAAAAATTGACCATTGGAAGCAAAATTGTCATTTTTACCTGTGCCTTAATCACATTAACGGATAAGTGGAAAGAATTACACTTAACTCATTTTGTGAAATGTGATATATTGTACAAAACGTGAACTTCATCTCTTTGTGACAATAAAGTAAGAAAGTGGAAAGAAATGCTGGCGGGGGTGTGGGGGCGTATCCTGTGCTCTATCCTCCACAAGGGATATTTATGAATGTAATTCTTGACGCTCATCTGTAGAAATAATCATCCCCCATTAAAGCATGTCTGCAAAGTGGGAACCGCCACAGCACGACTTACTTCATTACATCAGCAAGTTTGCTCATTCCCTTTGATGCATAAAACCTTCAAACATGCACTTGAGTACAGTATCTCCACAATAGTACGCTTATGTAGTTACAAGCGTTGACAGATACATAAGCTGGCTGCTCACCTCTTTCCTACGGTCGCTGTTGTCTCTCTGCAGGTGCCATTTGATGATGGCGTGGGGAGAGCGGGCCTGACACTCCAGGAAGGTACTGCTCCCCTCTACCCCGTACTGCACCATCTCCAGAGTGTTCTTATTGGCTGCAGGGCAGAGAGAGAGACATTTCCATGGCAACCAAACACTCGTTACCATGCGCTTCTTAAGTCCAAAATCTCAGTCGTGGCAAATCAAAGTCTTTTCAGATGCATGCAATGCAGTTTCCACAGAGGATGGGGTAGCTGCCAGAATGCAATCATTATAGCCCATAACAATGAATGCCTTCAACTCTCTGGAACAGTAACAGTGAGACGTGTCATTATTTTCAACCTGTCGACTAGCATTGTGGTTGCTCATTAACAAGGCCTATTGCTACAGTAGATGTGATTAATGAGCAAATATGACCAGAAATGAAAAGGACTAAGGAACAGATGTCATACCATTGGAGTTGAAGCCTCGACACTGGCGGATAGGGTTCCCGTACTTGACATCCTGCCTCCGGCTACGTCTAAAGGGGTCAGACCAGTATTGCCGAATAAGGAGAGAAAATATTATAAAGCAACTGCAAGCCATTCAAAGCCATTCAACAATACATGAAGCCATTCAACTATCAAATTCAATGGGTCTAATCATCGAGCGACTTTCCATTATGTTTCTATTGTCATGTCATTGTAAACCGTTATCTCATTCCCTGGTTACGCTGGTTATACTATGCGCCCACTTTGCATTTATAAGTGTTAAGTACAGTTTACATCAAGGCTAGAGTGAATATGCTGTGGTTAAAATATATTGGAATGCCATTCAAATATAATATGTGCAATTCCATAACCCATACAGCCATTCAGCCATCCAGGCCACTGAGACAGCTAATATAATATGGACGTCATTCAACAAAACCGATGAGGTAATTAGTTAGTTATTTAGTAAGTGTCGCTCATGCTGGTGATGTTGCTGGTGCTCACCTCTTCTGCGAGGCGGAGTAACGGGAGCAGGACTTGCCATCCCAGGCACAGTAGGGGTCTCTGGCCAGGCAGCAGTCGGCACAGGCCTCGCCATACACATCACAGCGGTGGAGGGCCAGTTGAGTCAGCCCTACCATGGATGACACATACAGCTGTTGCTGTTGGGGGAGAGGAGGACAGAAAATGGTGTTAAACATCCAACAACACTTTGGGCTAGGGCACTGAGCGAAGAGTCCACAAGACCCAAACGGATGTAATATGATAGTGTCAAATCGAGATGTGCAGCCATCGAGCTCATCTCCATAACGCTCAGGTTGCCATCGCTCCACCACAACGCACCTTCAAATTTTACGATCAGCTGTTTTGAATTCATCACTCTGGCAGGCTGTATAACGGTAACTCTCTGTCCCTCTGTAGAATGATGTCATGGCATGTGGCGGAGGCCAAGTATTTTAATCACGTTGCAAGACAACACTAAACGTTTAATGCTTTTTCCATATTTCTCTGTTCATTGTCTCTCCCAGACTCACAGACATCCTATGAGTTATGAAGGGAAGCATTCGTTCCACAGCTGTATACATGTAGTTTGTGACATTTCCTCATCATTTCGTTTATTTCATTCCTTTGCTCCTTATCCTGGCAGATATATAGGCTTATAAGGTAATCTGTTGCACAGACATGCTTACCCTTTTGGATGAGATCTTCATTGTTGTAATTGGAGTAGGGACCTTGAAAAAGAAAATGATTTATTGTGAGCACCATGTGGTATCTTTATAATAGCTCACATGTATAGAAGCAGTAGCAAACACACATACAAAGGTGAGGCAGAAAGTAAGATAATAGAGAAGAAACTGGGAAACGGGTGGGAGTTAAAGCATGGTAGAAGAAGAGAGAGACTAAAAGCTCACCTTGAACACCTCTACCTCCTCTAGGACCAGCTCCTCCGTCTGCAGGTCGTCTCTGGGCAGAACAATCACTTTCTGAACTGTCCCCTTGTCTGTGGACCACAACACACACCTGTCAGCGATGCACTACCAACACACACCTGCAGTCCCAGATCCCTCTGCCTGTCAAGTCCACCCCTAGGGCTCCCATATTGTTCCCTCAGCCACTTAGAGCAAAGCTTAATCCCCACATCATCAGGCTCTACTGTACTCTTCACCTCTCTTGCGTGTATCTCTTAGCTTGGCCAATGACGTACACCTCTGTTCCACTTGCCTTAGTGTACAAACTGTCACCACCATGACAAACCTCTTCTATCATCTTCAATTTCCTTGCCTTGACCCATACTGCTGAAGCCCTGAAGGTATTCCCTGGGCCACGCCCTAACTAATGGAATGTTTGATTTCTGTACAGAGCCAGGCATTCCTGTGAGCAGGATACCTGAGATTTATTATGACATCTCCAATGTGCCCCAGTGCAAGGCTGAATGCCTGACAGCAGCTGAAAGGACAGACATTCCTCCAGCTCCAAGGCACAGTGGGGCACGCCGCCATCACACACAAACCCATTAGTCCCCTCCAGCGCACAGATGAACAAAGAAGCAAGTTAAAAGGCATCATTTGCTGCATTTAAGGGCTGATGTCATTCTGCGGGCTTAGTAAAGGTTCAAAACAAGGAGACTAATAGATAATCTCTTACAACAGTGGGTGAGATTAAGGTGATGGATATATTAACTGTAAACCCCTCCACCCCTCCTTATCTCTCTGTTTCTTTTCTCTCCTTCTTTCATGCCCTCCCACCGCTGATCCGCCCCTGCCCTGCAGGTACAAAACTCCCAATGTTTACTTCAAGTAAATGGAGTGAGGTACAGCCCCTTAGATTGGCTAAATGTCCACTGAAGCACAAAGGGCCGATGATAAATGAATGAGGGGGAGACAAGCCCTCCACTTGGAGAGATTTATTTTGGCCAGGGGGGATTTTTTCCACCATTATTTAAATTTCTGCAGATTGTCATTCACCATTATGACCCCGACCAAAAGGTTTATGAGTACACTAACAAAAAATGATGAAAATTGTTAGAGATGATGGCGTCATAAACAAACAAAAACACTGAAAGTTTGGTTTCTGCTCTCCCTTGATTTACAAAAATATACAGATGGCCTAATCCAGTTCAAAATTACAAGACACTCACCGGTTCCTAAGAAGAGCACTTCATAGTTGCCATCTGCAGCTGTCACTTGGTCCACCGTGATGGTGGTGAACTCATAGTCCACGTTGGTCCGAACCACCAGGGGGCGCTTGTGTACTGGGTACACGGCATTGTACATGGCAGGGTGATTCCTCATGAAATTAATGACTTCGTCTGGATAGTCCTTGGTGGACTTCATGTTGGGGGTGAACGTACCCCCAGGGCACTGAGAGTGAAAAATAAGCATTAACACCAGGCACAGGTGGTACCCACAACACAAAATGTAATTTCAGGAACAAAGCAGAATTGAGGGCCTGTCTCGCTCTGTTTGGTTATGCTGATGCTTGTGTCTTGGTCAGATGGTTTCTATTTGAGGTCTAAGTCAGCAGAGAGTCTGTTATGCCTGCAGTGGGGTCAGTGTGGGGTGAGGCTCACCGTCCCGGGGCGAGGGTAGGGGATCTTCCCAGTGTAGGCCACCCACTGGTAATTGGGACCCTCCTTGTGGGCGAAGGGTCCGTTGAAGACCATGCGGATGTCGGCCATGGAGTAGACGCAAACTGCTGAGCCTTTGAAGACAGAGCTGTGAAGTAGGAGCAGAGGAAGAGTTAGAGATTTACCGGTATTTGTATTTTTGAATCCAGCCTGGTCAGTTTATCTGAAAGCAAGACAATATTGTTGGTATTGTGCAGATAGCGGTAAATTACTGACCCAGAGACGGAAAAAACTCCATATATAACAGGGTTTTTAGTGTCCTGTGTTGGCTGTATGTACACATCTCCTGCAAGAGAAACGAGAGAAATCATTTGAGTGTAAAGAGAAGAGGCCGAGGAAACATCATCACGCTTCAAAGCACAAACACTCCTCATCACTAATATTTACACAGCTTCAAGTCAATCCAACCTGAGTTACCTTAGAGACCTTTAGGCCAAAGTACATGCTCTCCTCTATCGTATTTTAACAGGATGAGCGTCTCTCGTCTTGGTGTCTTTATACAGTACTGTGCAAAAATTACATACTTTCAAGAATAATGACATGAACAGTTTCTAAATATCAAAACATTTACTATAAAGAGCAGTGATAAGAAAGGTACTAAGATTGTACTACTATAGATATTTCCACCAAGACAATAAAGGTGAAAATCAAGTGTTTGTGTGAATATGGGTGTGTGGAGAGATCAGACTGCCATGAAGTGACACATTAGCAAGCGGTATACTAGAGAGAGGACAAGAGGAAAAACTTGGATAAAAAGAAGAGAGGATGAGAATGGGGAGAGTCCCTTCCTTCTAGACAGCCCTCCTGCCATCCCCCTATCCTGCTGACGGAAACAGTAGGTGTAAGCTCACAGCAATCTAGTCTGTGCAACAGGAAACTGAACCATGGCCTCAGGAAGGATGTGTAAGGTGAAGGCTTCAATGACAAGTTGATAGAACGTCAAAATGAAATATAAAAACCACTCCATCTAAAGCTCCAGCCATGAAGCAGGGAGATCTAACAGTAGAGCCGTGAAATCCAACATTACAGTAGTCTGGTCTTCCAATGTCCAGCAAGACAACATGATTGCTGTGCCGCCTGAGACTTCTCTTTAGGAGACAGAAGATTTAAACATGATGTGCAGGGAATCTCCTCTTTCTGTGTCCGTAGCTCACATTTTAAACTTGGAGAGCAGAGGAAATATCTCTCCTCTCCCAAGGGAGTGCTGGATCATACATTCTCAAGCCAATTTTGAAGACCCCTAAATCATGAATTCTCACATGGTCTGTCCTATAGGGCTGTGACGTTGAACATGGCCTGATTTAGAGGCGATTATCCTTTTGGTGACAGCAAGGGTCAGTCCACAGCAACAAATAAAGAGGAAGTAAATATGCAATGGGTGGTAAGTATCTCTCCTGCGCTGTACCTGACCTAAATACTAGTCCCAGGAGGTGCATTCTCTTCCTACAATAGGACAAGGCCCTCCAGCACAAAACAGAGAATGAGGGGCCAGCCTAGTTGTGTACAGGGAAACCACTGCAGATTAAAGATACTATTGATAAAAAAGTCAGCAAGTAACAGACTGGAAGAGAAAAGCTCGAATGGGGCTAGTTCAGGTTGAAAGGAAAGGAAACAGCAGGGGCGCCGATCAGAAGTATATCAAAATGTGCAAGTGTACCAATTCAGATTTATGCACTAGCAGCCCTATATAGACCAGCATGAGAAATTAGCTGTCAAGCTGCTATGCAGATAGAATGATGAGAGGAGGGGGTGAGCGTTGTCTCCGAGTCTAAACTGAGTCCTGCTGGGTTAGGAGCCTATGCACATTAGTGAGTGTGTGTCTGTACAGTGTGCTCTGGCAGTCAGTCAATCCTTTCTCCAGGGAATGCCTGTAGCCGTGAGCTCATTCCTGGAGCAAAAGAGAGAGCTGAAAGATGGCTGAGGGAGAGCAGGCACACGGTCCTTATTTCTCAGCGGCCACCTGATGCCCCAAAGTTACACCCGTACACGCACGCCACCCTGCCATCTTCCTCCGGCCCAGCACAGCTGCTACCGCCGCACCAGTGGAACGGTCATGGGTTAGTACGGACACAGCAAGATGGGCTGTCATGGGTGTCACACAACAGATGATCCTTGTCATGACACACAGCTGTTGTACTGCAGAAATTAGTGATTTGCACGCACACACACATTCTCACTCGCACATATGCACACGAGACAGTGCAGCAAAGGTCATGACCGCCGTTCATGTACAGCAGTTTGTTGTTAAGACAGATCAAGGCTTCATGAGAAAGGGGGAAAAGCTACTTGATTTGCAATAAAAGCTATTCTGACAGGACGACAAAGACGTAGCGTGTCTAAAGCTAAAAGCATTCCTCATCTAAGGCACAAATTAGGCTGTCCTTGTTTAGAAAAAAATAAATAGCAGGACCAATGAGATGGGGTGGGGGCCTCTTACATTGTGTGATTCACATCACTGTAGGTTGTTTAGGTGCAAGTTGGCAGCTAGAGCTAAGACTTTTACACGTTCCAACTAAAAACTCCCTGGGTCTGCAGCCATGATGTCTTCCCACTGAAGACTGCCACACCAGAGCTACAGATGGTCTGGACGTTTCATCTAACCTCTCTGTAATGACTTTTCATTAAAACTCTTAACGACAGGGTGAAAATGTAAGAACTTTTTCTCTCTTCACTCGAGCATGATGAGCCTCACATGCACCCAAACTAGTCCTGGCTTGAAGCGAACTTCGACAGTGCAGTGTAATGCAACGACAGTGCCTCTTTGCATGCCATAGTAGGTATGTAGACCTAAATGAACGGCATTCAGTGTAGTTAATGAGCCATTTGCCCTTGTGAAATCCTAAAATCTCTATTTTCCTCTCGAGCAAGGGAGTTTTATAAACACTCAAACCGGATAGTAAAATTGAAGCTATTAGCATGAAACTCAGTCATATCCAATTTATTACCCCCCTGCAGGAGCACTTGGCAGGGATGACCACTGCGCCAACTGACATGCCTGTCTTTCAGTCTGTGTATCCTTCACTATGAGCATGTCTACCCTGTGATGTCTGTCCTTGTTCATTCAGCAGCCTGTTCCACTACGCATTTGCAGCTTTATTCAAGCAATATCCTGAATAGCATGCGCCAACCACTGACAACTCTCCAACCCTCTCACAGTCCCACTGTGCACAGCAAGACCGTGTCAACAGCGACCTGACCAATAAAGACAGAAAGCTGATGGCAAAGTGACTCCGCTCTCACTCTGGAACTCCTTCACGTCATTTAGGTGAATTTTTACACACTTTGCCGAAGAACCGAGCTAACTCCGAGCTGTGGACAGCAACATCGTCAATTGAAGGCACCATTAACTCTTTCCAGCGAAGATTACTGAGATGGGCAATTAATATCCGATATCCTAAGAAAATCAGTAATAAAGATCTCAAAGCAAGACTCAAAT
>CABFOS010004451.1:2720-13183 GCA_900660315.1 Diretmoides pauciradiatus | reverse complement strand
AGAGCTAGGGAGCTAGCAAACAAGTTAGCTAGCGACAGAGGGGGTGGGGGGCGGGGATTCATTTAGCCAGGCATAGCTGCTCTTGTTTGTGGTTGTCCCTGACAGCGTCGGCAACGCTGCTCCAAAGCACCTGTGTTTGCTCACTAGCTTTCCCCCAATCTGCTCGAAAAATGCTGTGAGCATGTCACATGGTGGCCAGATAGCCCGGGCACCATGGGAATACAAAAGCCGAGGCTTTTAGAACAGTTAATCATTAATGGAGGCCTCTCTTTTGTTCCTATTCAGTTCCACACTGACAGAGGCTTTGATATTACATATGGCAGACAGGTCACATGCAGATATAGCCAAGTACAACTACAGGAAAGTGCTTTCAGGTCCCTTGAACTACGGTGATGAGCGTAGGTGGTAAGCAGCAATGGAAAGGTTTCCTTCAAATGAAAGCCACGTGCATCTGTAGAGGATAAGGAGAACACACAAGGTTAATCTCATTCAACATTATTGCCATTGGATGTGTTATTCAGAATGTAGTAACTGCCATAGAGATATTGGTTGGTGGCAGTGAGTTATTGAGCATTGGCAATACATGGTGGTGGTATATCTAAGTTACATAATAGTGATGAAAATTATAATGACAATCTTTTAGTGGTGTTCAACAACAACAGCGATTCCACATTTTCGACATTGTGCATTGGCAGGATAGCAGTGAACAGAAAAAATCTTTCATGGGATGGAGGGCCACTTTACCCTCCCTATAATTAATTAACAGACCCTAATCTCAGTTTGCTCTCCATCTTGAACTGTCAATGAAAAGTCCAGGACTCATTTCATGCCTGTCAAAGTGGGCTTTAGGGCAGAAAAAAAGCAAACCACCAACTTGCTTTCACAAAGCAGGGCCACATTTATCTTAAGGGGAGATTAAGTTTACACAGCCACATTCTTATAAACCACTAAAAGGGTTTGAGACAAACTCTTATCTTGCATTTACTTCAGCATGCCAATGGTTCTTTATTGAAAGTTAGTCTCGACCCCACCCTAACCCCTCAATGCTAATAATACTGTATGGGACTTGGAGAGGATAGTGGGACCACAAACATTTACGGCTGAAAATGTAGTACAAGAGCAGGCAAAGTGGCCACTCAACACAGGATGCTTGGCGCAGTGTGAGTCAATCATTAACTTAGCACATTTAGTGATATCTGCTGTCTGGCACAGAGTAGAAGTCAAGAGATAAATGAAGGTTGTGTTTCAGGGGATGAAGTAAAGTTCCAGCTTACGTGCTTTAGCAAACATACCAGCCCACCCATCGGTTTCTTTTGAGACTTGTGTGATTGGTTTTCATGTCAGAATCTCACTCAATCACACAAAATATGCTTGGGCTGGACAATAATAATGAAACGACTCAGGTGTATGTTTGCGTTAAGATCTGTATGATGAAATCCTTCCAGACTCTAAAATAACATTTCCAGCTTCAAATCTAGTTTTTTCTTCTTCTATGAATCCTCTCTTCATGTTCCTTTATGAATAATCGGTATGAAGTTAAGTGGATTTAAATGGTTTCCAAGAAGATGTCACGCACAAAATGTATGGGTTTGTTTGCAAAATAACAATTTTCATCATTATAAGCATCAGAAAATGTTACTTTATCACAATATATAGGCTGTATTAAAGAATCAAAACATTTCATAACCTCCATGTCATGCGTGAACGTCATGCAGCTGTAAATCTTTCCTTACATGCAGCTTGACTTCACTGTGTTTATTTGCTAACCCTGGTCACTCATGATAAGGGCCATTGGTGTCCCCAAACTGTAGCTCCCCATTAGTGACAACACGCCCATGTTTCTACCAAAGCCTGAACACATTTACACTGCCCGGCCCACAAAAAGAGGGAAATAAAGAACAAAACATAGGTGCCAATAAATCCTTTGCCTCGGCTATAAGGAAATAAATTAGGTTGAGCGGAGTCAAAGGATGGGCTTAACAACTGTATGCTTCAAACAAAGGTTCCTGTTTCAGGAGGGAAGGTAGGTGATGGATAGCTTGGCAAACATAGTTGACATACCTGGCCGATGCCATGGGCCGGTCACAACCCAGGACTGAGAGGGACATTGTGTGAGTGTGTGTGTCTGTGTGTGTCTGTGTCTGTGTGTGTGTGTGTGTCTGTGTGCATACATACATCACTGAAGTGCTTAGCTCCTCTCCTTTCCGTATACCTTACCCAGTTACCCCTCTTCCCTCTGAGGCCTCCTCTCCCTCCTCTCCTCCACTCGGGCCATGGGGATCCCTTCAGTCAGCAGAGCCCTGTTTGACAGAGACACAGCCTCCATAAATCCCATCCTCCTATTTATTTGATGTGCAGTTCTACTAGGACGCCTTCGATCCGTCCTCAGGGAGCCCGCATCTCAAAACACTCAAATAGTCTGGGTGCGCCGATAAGGACGGGGCTGGAATTATATTCCCAAAATCCCAAATCCTTATAGAGCGTTTCTCCATCACATTTTTAGATGCATAGACTGCAGAGAGGAAACAGCCAGCTGATATGGCCTGGTGAGCTATTGCTATTTGACCATCCTCTAATGTTTTTTCTATATGTATATATTACGTGGAAAAGATAAATATGTGAAGGAAAACATGTGTAGGGGACGCTCCTTTTCCACTGAGATGCTGCGGTTTGGAGCGTGGGAGACAGGTCAATGCAGCTCGGTGTGTGAGTGGTAGACCTATATGGGGAACACCCAGGAATGTTTAGTTAACTCGCCCGCTGCATTCAAGCATGTGTGTCAAAGGTGTTTACAGGGTGTTGACATTCACACATTGGCAGAGAGGTAATGTGAACGGTATAGTCAAGACTAGCTGTGCGGAGTCCTGAATGTGTTTAACGGACCACATGTGAAGAGGCAAATAGAAGGACAAGAAATTGTGAGCATTTATGCAATGCATTAAATATTGGTCAATTGTGTCAATTGTGTGAAATGTGATCATGTTTATGCAATCAAATAATAATGCATTAAAGAAAATACTATTCTTACATATTTCAGATTTTTTCAGCTTTATTGTATTTTTCAGCAATAAAGTGGATGAATAACTGCTTTTACAAAGCCAGTAGAATTCCTTTTCATTTCATCGTAAATTAGAAAAGATAGATTAGGCACCACCTAATATTTAAATGTTTTTTTGGTTTTGTTTGTGTTTTTAAAAATGTTGGCATTAAATAATTATGCAAACATATTTGAAAAACCCAGTAAACATGTTTGCAGTTGAATTGCACACCAAATTATCTTTCTTTAGATAATAATTTACTATAATAATAATTAATTATTTGTTTTCATAGAACAAATTAGAATACCTTTAATACTTTTAGCAACGAAAGATGATGAAACCTAAGATAAACCTTGGTTGTGTTCAAATCTTTATAGAGCTGCAAGACAATCAATAATAATTGATTGATTGATAATTATTAACCCAACAAAATGTTGTTGTTTTTATCAAAAAAATTATTGTCGTTATTGTGGTCATGTTTATTTACATCCACAATAAAATAATCCTTGTTTTAACCTGCATTTCAACAGTATTTATGATTTCCAAATTATTTCTACAAATTAGGTCCTTTTAGTTTATCTGCTATCATTTTCCTGAAGACATCAGAAAAGATATTTAGAGCCTTGTTGGTTTTATTGTCATAATATAAACTAATAATTAATTTGATCGTAAATTTGTTTTACCACAGATAAAACTATCCTGATAATCGGTGGTTTAATTTCCCTATTTGATGGCTTAGCTATAAAACACTATTATGCAGTCATATGTTTACTCAGTGTGACAGAGAAAACCCATGATGTGTAAATATAAGTATCACTAGAACAAAACAGTGTAGCAAAAATGCACTTCCTTTGAAAAAAAAGAAGATATTTTGGTGGTACATTTTTATTTTCTGAAAACATTTTAGAAAGACTCAGCAAAAACAGCACATGATAAGTGATATTGATATTGTGAAAACAGTATTTGAACATTGCAAAATTCCACTCAAACTGAAAGAAAAGAGCCTAATAATTGAATTATTGTGTAATAACTGGAGATTGAAATTAGAAAAAAAACATATAGACTATTTATGTCTGAAGTATATTGCATTATTAAAAATAGACACTGACAATTTATTTATATCACAACAATCTATATTAGAACTACAAATACCAAGAGCATCATCTCATTCCCCCACGGAGAGGCTACCTCGCTCTTAATAATATGACCACCCACTAAGAGCTGTGAGGCTGGATGGGAACGGCTCTGACCGTATTCTGCCAGATTTCTACCGCTCTACAGGTGACAAAACACCTAGACTGCTACAGTGCATGTATGCCCACTGACTTTAGGTCACATAAAATCAACATTTAGCGACTGAACCCTGGCACGGACCACAATACTGCAGGTATCCCCAGACTGACATTGTTTGAGGTAATTGGAGGAGTGTTGTAAGTTTCCTATGACTCACTGGCTCTTTCTCCACCCTTGAATGCTGGGAGATTGTAGGTTGTAGTGAACTTAACAACGGAGTCCTCTCAACTCATAAATTACACGGCCCTGGACAACCTTAAGCGCCGTTGAAATGCCTTGAACGGAGCTTTATTTCAGTGTTGGTGGAGCGTGAAGCTGAGAGCACCACCCCACAAGGAGTCTGGCTCTCACAGGCAGGAATAAGACAGCTATTTATCTTGCCATACCTGAGGTTTGACATGGTAGCTAAACGCGGTACACCAAAGGTGTATGACAAAACAAGCACTTATACTGTTTCTTCATGATGTTGCTTTCAGAGCTAATGCTGCCATAACAGTTTGCACCATTTGTGTGATTAGGACTTTGTATGCCTTGCCAAGCAGTAAATAAAAAGTTGTCTTAATATAAAAGGTTTCTCTCCTATACAAAAAGATATCCTTCCTGGAGCCAGACTTGGCACTCAGCAATAACGCTTCACTTTGAAATACGATTTGACAGATTAAAAGCTTAGTTATTAGAATAATCCATTGTGGAATTATTATAGGTTGTGTTTTCACTGTGGTGCAAAAGAAATGTGTCTGTGTATGTAACAGTTTAAATTATGACTATTTTTAACCCAAGAAGTTGCACACAAAACAATGTTGCACTCTTCAACAAAGGCAAATCACTCAGAGAGTTAGATAATAGTTCAATAGAACTTATTAACTTTGAAATCCCTGAGATTTCATGGGGTTGTAAATGTGACAGTGATGACACAGCCATGTAATCAAGTTTGTGTTTGCTGTCTCTTCTGGAAGGCTTTTTTTCACAATGTCATAGTGAGTAATAGAAATCATCCTCAGTCTGGCCACCCAGGGGGTCCCTGACACCACAACCTTTACAGAGGGGGATGGGCACACGTGTGTGTGCGCATGCGCGCGCGTGTGTGTGCGCACGCGCACGTATATGTGTTTATGCAAGTGTCTGCTCACATGCATGAATGTGCTCTCTCATCTTATGTGTATTGGTTCTGCCGTGACGTCCCGCTGCTCTTTTTTTGTAGATACATTTACTATTGTTTTGTTTTTTCGTCAGACTTCAACAGGGAACCACGCTACTTCCAGTTCCTGCCATACAGACAACGTTACAAGCACTGAGTCTGAATACACATTCAACTAAGAGCTAGTCAATGTAAATGCAAACACAAACCAACAAACCAAAACAAAAGAGCACAATATGGATCCTTCTCTCAGCCAGAGCCACTACTCTTGGTCTGTTTGCCCTCTCTTCTAACTGGAGTTGCCATTAGGTCATATAATGACCGCATCTCATTTCTTCCCCAAGAGCACTCTGCAGTGTTCTGTCCTTGACTGGCAAAGTATGTCTTTGTCAGGTCCTAGAAATGGGACTCACTATATATTACATTTATACACACGCTGATATGTACTTTTCATTTCCTTCGTAGATGACAACTGCTTAAAAATTTACACACAGTGTTAACGCATGCAAAGAGCACTTGGGTATCATTATCGCACTCTGTGCTTGACTCATGCTGCCTCCTCTAAGAAGAGAAGAGGGTCAGACGTTATCCCCCTCCCCAGCCACCAGTCTGCCTTTTATGGCTAAGAGGGGGGGATTCAACCCCTAAATGAGTGCACATGCTAAGGTGACACGATAACCCGTTCAATTAGACAACACCACGATAGCATGCAGAATGTGGACAGATAAATGATCATACAGTACGGTGTACAATGGGAATTAAAAGTATAGGGCAGCTGGGCTCTTATCTGGCCGGGGAAGAAGAAACCAGGCAACAAAGGGAGGCCTAAGACTAAGAGGCTTGATGCATGGGAAAGCCATGGGCCGGCCATTGTGGCTGCCCTTCTGCTGAGCAAATAGTCCAAACTGTTCATTCCCCATCTCCCATTCTCTCGCCGGTACATTGTTTGTGTCCTTGCATTTCATTCCGACTGGGGAAGATTGCTCTCAGGGCCAGTGAGCAAACAGTCCAGAAAAGAGCCGGCTATCTCCTGCCGTTCCCAGGAGAACTAGCATTTTTATTTCAGCTCCAAGCTGTCAAAGGATTGGAGAGTTTATGTCAGGATCCTGAATTAATTGCTTTAAGCCTTGGGGCCGACGCCGACATTTTTATCACCAAATGTTCGGTAAAATGTTTCCTAGCAAATTATGCAGCCCCCACCATCTCCACTCTCAGTCGCCAAACATTTGGTATTGGATACATACAGGATGAGTTTCTGCAACACAAATGATGTGTTTAGTTGTTGTGATGGCACAATGGTGTGAATAGTGATGGGCTATAGCACGGCTGTCAAGGATTTGGTGGAATGAAAGCAAACAGAAAACTTTTGTGTGTGTTTTTTCCCCTCCCTGACGCATGACGAGGTACACCAGCCAAGCTTGGCAGTAAAATGAGTAAAGCTTACAGATGCCTCAATAAACCATAGCTGTTGAGACATTTGGTGGACCGGACTTTACAGGCTCCAAACCATGCTCCTAACTGCCAAACTGACTCCAGAACCGGCTGTCATGCTCATATCCATCCCATGCTACTGCTTACTTAATAACTATACACAGTATATCATACATTTGGATCAGCAGCACTCTCATATATATGCCAGCAAACTACCACTAGCTATCAATGCCAGTGATTAGACGCCATATATCCGGCCCTCCTCTGTTAGCAACAAACCTTACACTGAATTTCAATGCAATGCAGCATCACTGAATTAAAAAAATACAGGGTAATATCTGAGTCTTAATTATTAATATTGAAGATGAAAACTTTACAATTTATACAGTCTATAACAATTTGGCTTTTCACACAATTTTGTACAGGGTATGTCATAGATCAAGAGCAAAAAATGTCTGCCTCAGTAATAAACATCATTGTTCTATTGGAAGATCAGCTAGTATTTACATTTCCTGCTGACCCTTATATGAACACAGAAACGGTTGGTCCAACAGTTCCAGTTTTTACTGCCACACACCAGTAACTGAAACGGGAACCGCCATCTGGACTTTGCTTTTCTTTAAACAAATGCATGTGACAGAGCAGTGGGCCATTATATTTGCATCTAAAAAGCATTAGCAATATATGCCACATGCCACATGATGCTATGCTATTTGTATAGATTAGTCATTTTATAAACTACCTTCCAATGAGCCAACACTGACTACACAACACATCAGTGTGGGTGTCTTCACGTCTAAATCCTGATGGGGAGTTAATCCTAAAATATATTGCAGTTGGCTGATGTTTGTTTTGCATGTCAAGGGTTACCCATGTGAAATTTGCATCAATATATAGAAGCAACAGTCTCTGTACATTATGACAAAGAAGGGTCGGTGGTTACAAGTCTGAACCCACAGCTAATTTAACTGTAACCAAATCGCAATACATCAACGTCAGACATGCACCTTTCACACAAAACAGTCAAGTGTTGATTTTTATCATACTGCATCTCTCCGTTGGACTCCTCAAGATAAGGCTGCCCGTCGTGACCAATAAATCTGGCAGTTGCCTCCTTAATCTGAAAGGATATTAAGTGACAACCGCCGGGATGCTTCTGTCGGCGTCAAGCAGGCAAGGGTTAAATAGTGTGTATCAGGGGACTATTCTGTAGTAGGGAAAACATACAGCCCTCATCTTTCACCATAATCTGCTCAACAACCCTATAGACGCCTCCCAGCTTTTCTCAATCCTTCAGCTGCATGAGCATCCGCCTTTCCATTATAAACAACATAGGCATTTATATGGGATTAAATTGGGGATTAATTTGATTCAAGTCAGGGTATGGGAATTCATTAACGGGCTGACAGTGGCGCTATACATGAGGCGGAATTTAATTTGGATCCCCGGGGGAAACACTATGGGGCACTGGGGGCTGTGTTGAGATGGAGGTCTTAAAGACAGGGGGGTTATTGTTCAACGCTTTAGATTTCCATTTTGACACTTGTCTGTGGGCACTTTATTGCTGTTGATTGGTTGTTATCAAATTGAGTGCAGCAATGCTATTAGGTGAGTGTGTGTTGAGAGAGACAGACCAAGCTGGAGAGAGAGAGAGAGAGAGAGAGAGAGAGAGAGAGAGAGAGAGAGAGAGAGGGTTCATTCTAGAGAAGATAGGAGAAAATAGCTTATCCTTAGATTTGTCGTTGTCTATCTGCATGGATCAAAATGGTTCTCGGCACTCATACAGCCGCTAAGAAGAACAAATACAGGTTTTTCACACAGATTTGGCTCTCACTCACACAGTATTAAAATGAGCACATTATTTGAATGTCAGTGATTCTCATGAATGTTGAAATGGCATATCCATTGCGGCCATTTCCCGACAAGCCGCGTAGTGTAAAGTAAAGGCATTAAATTCACCTCGGACGCAGATTACAGAATTCACCCCTGACAGAACACCATCCTGGCATCCGCTAAATTGGACAAGTCCCATTGTAAGATAACCTATCACAATGCACATGTCTGCATAGGGGAACATATGCAGGACAAAAAATTACGTAGTTTGTTATTCCGAGGACCGCACCGGGGGCACACGGGCTTGTTTGCCTTTGCTGGGAGAGGAGATTGGATTGGGGGTTTAAATGAATCGCTGGTGTACCACATTTATAGGTTTCATTAACTTTTAATGAGTTGGGTGTCCTTCGCTGTGATTGGCTGGCAAAGCTCTGCCTTCACTTCCTGGAACGGGAGCTGAGGGGGAAGTGAGGGATATTGCAGGATGTTGGCTTCCAAGCACTGGACATGTGCTGCTGAATGTTGTGTGCTGGATGGAAATGGGTGAGAAAAGGGGTATAATGTGGTGCTATTCCCAAGCAGACGCCCCAGATATCCATCAACGTTGGCAACTGCTGAATCTAAAACCTGGAGGTATCAAGCCTCGAGGGGAATAAAGAGACTATGGCATATCAATCACCAGCGAGCAGGAATCCCTTTACCACAGCTGACTGACATGTCATGTCGTTTTATTGTAGCTTTGCCAACAAGGTTTGATCTCCAAGACTAGCATGAGACATACTGGGAATTACCAGAGAGGGCTAGGAGAGAGAGAGAGAGAGAGAGAGAGAGAGAGAGAGAGAGAGAGAGAGAACCCCCTCACACAGACACAGATCACACCACAAACAACACACACACACACACAAATACCTTTCCCACAGTCAACAAAGCCTAACACCTAACTTCATATTTTGAACAGCTTTTATCTCAAACAGAAAAAGCATCTTTCTGCATGGTTGATCACACGTCTATTATCTTGCAGTGGGGTTTCCTGTACACTTAACATTTCTCCTTCAGAAGCTAATCTTCCCCTCCAGCATGTGGCTGAGCCCCACTCCACCACTCCTGAGAAACAAAGTCCTCGCCCGCCATCTCCGTTTCACCTCCGTCAGATCGACATAATATAGGAACATTCTTCCTTCGGGGCATTTAAAGTTCCACCCGGCGCCACTTGATTTGCAGTTGTGCCATTTATTATCCCATTTGCTATTCTGAAACCTAGATGGGTGCTGCACGGTGGGCACCGATGATGAATGATCTACAGTGCAGTACTTTACGAGGATAAACACTGACCATCCATCCACTTTCCAGCATACAAAAGCAGCGGGGTAGTAAGAGGCACCCCGTCCTGGCCTGAATAGATCGCCTTAGGTCATTGCATGTCCCACCAGCTGCTGCCTCACAGTAGTCAATGGGCATTGTTGACGGACCTCTCTCTCTCTCTCTCTCTCATGACATGAAGAAGCCCTGAACTGGAATGTTGCATGGTTGTGTTAGAAGACTGCGGACACATCACAGTAAGCGGCGGCATTCTCACCCTGTCCATCCTCCCATCTCTCTCTCTGACACACACATGCACGTGTCTGCATACAAACACAAACCTCTTTTCTCTCTCTTTCCCAGACTCACAGATCTGTGAGTCTGGGAAAGAGAGAGAAAAGAGGTTTGTGTTTGTATGCAGACACGTGCAT
>CABFOS010004037.1:1100-12382 GCA_900660315.1 Diretmoides pauciradiatus | reverse complement strand
AAAAACCACACCCTCACACACATATATCGGTATCGGTATCGGTTGATATCGGTATCGGAAATTAAGAGTTGGACAATATCGGTATATCGGTTATCGGTAAAAAAGCCAATATCGAGCAACACAACTGAGAACTTTAATTAAAATCTATCATTGCTCAAAAGAAAACAAAACTTTGAGGCATAACGAGCCAAACCCGACAAGAAGATGCTGCTTTAAATATGAGCATGCCAGGATGATGGGACCACCACAGCCATTACAACGTGAGACTGTGTTCCTGTTTGATTGGTGTCACACACACACACACACTTAATTGACTCTGCTTTAAAGTACATAGTGCAGTTTGGCCAAAATCGTCGGGGACTGCTTTTCAAAGAGAAACCTTGTTACTTTTTGGATGACAAACAGAACAATGCTTATCAAAAATTTTTTTTATCAATTTTCGGAATTTTGATGAATTTAAAAAACTTGATCAAATTGTTGTTAAAACGGCTTGCCATACAACATCTTAATATGTTGCCTGATATTGATTTTCCTGAATCAATAAATATCAGACATACATCTAACCAGGACTATATTGAAAACCACAAAAGGAAGTGCTTCATCCCAACGGCGCCGCTGGTGTAGTGGTATCATGCAAGATTCCCATTCTTGCGACCCGGGTTCGATTCCCGGGCGGCGCATGACGTTTTCTTTTTCTTTTAAACCTCCGCTAAATACAACAGCCTCCAAAGTTTACATCCGAATACCCGCAGCAAGAGAGACCATATGGCTCCAATTATCTGTACTGCTTAACAGACGCCGGTATTTGCGGTAGTGATAAGTGGAGGTTGAGCAGCAGACAGAGCGCATGCGAAGCGTGTATCCGCTCTGGTCTCTCCGCCATCTTTGTCGCCTGCCTATTGTTCACATCGGAGTTACCACTACATGGGCGGCAGACCAGTTAATACTGCGCAATAAAATATTTTGACAGTCGCACACCGCAGCCCACGACAGCCGTGGATTTGCTCTCAGGGTTGCGTCTCACTCTCGGCAAGCAAGTCAACTAGCATGGACGACGACTACCCGAAGACCCTGTAAGTGTGTCGGAGTGTCCACTTGTATTCGCCTCGCAACTTAGTGGAGGCTTTCCCCCCCTCCACAGCGCCTTGCAGGATCCAGCCACGGGTACTTGCCCTTCGGAGAGACCGTCACGCCGAATTATATTCAAAATCTGGCAGTCTGACGTGGTCTCGCTGACCGGGGAACGTTGCTATCTTATGGGAAATGCCTCGATACGTCTTCTCAGTCGTTAGGATGTACCGGTGAATTCGGCGTGTTGCTGGTCCGCCATGCGGCACTTTATTACAATAAAACATCAACTTTGAGCACGTTGGTCGCTAGCGCCCATCGCGGTGGATTTTGGTGGAAGGAGATTGCGGGAATAACAGGAACCGATTCTAAAAGTTGAATTTCTATTCATTTTCTAAATGGTTTGGTGTTTAGGATACACGCCGAATTGAAGAGTGGTTTGTAACGATTGTTAATATGTCCTAATGATTGTTTTACGATGTATGTACGGTTGTCAATTAGCAAGACAGCTGTAAAGTGTGATATTTCTTAATGGAGTCTGGTATTTAAACCACGAGTTCATACATATTTAACATGGGTGGTCCACATAATGTTACCGCCTTTGTCTTATGGGATGATAACAGCTCATGTTTGTCAACCTAATAACCCGTTAGAAAGAGGTTAAAACGTTAATTAGCAATTAGCTCAGTCTGGACATGTGGTAACGTGTTAGATATCCAGTAAGCATGCTAGTCAGGCGGGTCCATTTGTTATACATCAACACAATATGCAGTTAGCCGTTAACTCGAGGAACAATAACTGACATCTGAATTGTGAATTAATGTTGATTTGGTTGGAAAACGCGCCCTAACTTTGCCGGTAATACGCGGTTACGTGCTCTTATTATTGTGATTCGCGACCGAATCGTTCAAAATAACCGATTCATTGAGTGAGTTGAATAGACTCGGAACTGTATCGATGCAGCAGCGAGAGAACAGCACGTCTCTTTAGGAACTCCCCCGGTACTGCCTTGCCATTTACTAAAGCTGGGTATTACCCACAAACTAGTCATAATCACTCATAAATTATCAAACGTGTTTACTGTGAAAGCCTCGCCACATGTCCCGGCATGCTGGGTGACTAGTGTGTATGTGTGGTATGGGTCTGAGCAGGGTGCTGCTGAATCAAATGAATCGTTCAGTTAAAGAGCCGGATGCTGCTGAATCGAGAGAACCGAAGGGGGGAGAGCGGTGCCGACAAATTACTGGCAGATATGGACGTGAATAAAACCAGAGGCGCTCCAGGAATAATTCGTTACCCCCACCTCCCTCTCGAAACCTCCTAATAGGGCCAGCGTTGGGTAACAACAAAATTAGTAGCCCCCTTCTTGCAAGCATGAGACAGGAAAGGCCTCAAGCATTGCTTTGCAGTGATAACCAAGAGGTGAAGTGGGAGTTGCTGGAATCGACCCCTATAGATGAAACCATAGGGAAGCTACATTTGAGACTAGGGTTGGTGCACATCTTCCTATCTATTGATTGTCATCATGTCAGGCACATGGGGGGTCTCATTGTGGCAGCAAGAGGTACAGCTAGTATCACCGGCATAACAGTGGAAACTAATATGTTTTCTCATTAGGCCATATGGATTATTTAAGTTCATCATAAAAGTTAGCAGCCCCATGGGTCTATTCTGTGTCCATTCCTTTCCACCAGATAACTTGCTATGATGACTTGGTCTCCACAGTAGCAGCAGAGTCAGCACTGTCCTGCAGATTGAAGAGTACAAGAGATACATATTATCAACTGTGTCAAGGCCTGAACTAAGATTTAGGAAAGCACAACATAGGAGTTGTCTCAGTGCATCAATCAGCTCTATTCTAAAACCAGAGTTTTGATTGCAACAGTGGCAGTGTGTATTGTTTATTTACACCATAAAAATTAATGTATTTAAAATGCATCTAGTTGACTTACTTTTTTTAATCATACAAGTTTGTGTGGTGACGTTATGGAGACATAAAAATCAAAAGGTATTAAAGTGAAATTTGCATCAAGATCAAAAATAATTTTATAATCAAACCACAGTCCCGTGAATTGAACTGTAAGGTCCCTAAAGGTTCCCACCCACTACCAAGCACCACGAGGATCTGGATAACGACGCCTGTGCAGTACTTCCCTTGTTATAATTAACCCCAACATTTTTTGGGGCTCGGGATACTCTTGTCATTATTGCCAATTAATGTGCTTTTGTACTTTTTAGATATTATGCCCCTCACCTCGATCCTGTGGTACATAGCGTCCGGAATCCTCCCGTTTTAACATGTTTCTTCCCTGTGTGTATTATTATGTCCTTTTTTTGTGTTTCCAGGTATGTGGGGAATCTGTCCCGGGACGTGACAGAGGCCCTCATCATGCAGCTGTTTGGCCAGATCGGACCATGCAAGAGCTGTAAAATGATTGTAGATGTGAGTTTATCAGCATTCTGGCCTTTCCTTTACTCTATTGCAGTAGTATTATTCCATGAAGTGCACGTTTTTTTAACAGTCTTATATAAATAGTGTCTAGAAAGTAGGTTTTAGCGAGATCAGAATGTACCTATTGACAATATTCCTTTAATATAATGCTGCATTACCATTGTTGTATCGTTTTTTATTATGGCAGAGTGACTAATATCGTCGTGGCTGCCCAATATTGCGCTGAACGATGATACCAATTCTTCCCACATGTACAGTATAAAGGCCACAGTGACTTAACATCTGTTTCCTGTCCAAACCAGACAGCAGGTCACGATCCATACTGCTTTGTGGAATTCCACGAACATAGACACGCTACTGCCTCAATCGCAGCAATGAATGGTCGGAAAATACTGGGTAAGGTAAGCTATCATATCTACTGGGTGAGTCGACTAGGGCGCGGTCAGGCGGGGAGGGTTGAAGTTAAGCAGGTGGAAAGAACTGGTCCAAATGAATCTCATTGCCCTTCTGTCACCCCACTTAGCTGAACTGGCTTTATTCCCCTGTGTGCACTATCCTAAATTGGAACCCAGACCAGGGTGGGAAAACCAGGAAGTACTGCATTGATTCCCGTGGTCTGACTGCTGTGAATTTTCAAGTATCAAAATTGTTCAAACAATAGGCGGGAATAATCCTCTGGCTGACGAGAGATTGAACTCGACCTGTAGCCGGTTAGCTTCAGTATCAAACGGTTTGTCTGCTGGTCGTGAAGCTGGTTCGGCCTCCACGATCTGGAAGTCACGTTCGTGTTATAGATCTTCCTGGTTCATTACTTCTGAAAGCTTGTGTCAGCTAATCAACTGGCATTAGCTGCTGAGGTGATTCATTGTTTAGAAAAGTAGTCTGAACACTTTCCCTCCGCTTTAATTGTTAGGACATTTTTATTGATGTTGAATGTAGTAATGGACCAGTAATTGTTATTGATCACATTATCACATTAAATGGACTTCAGCATGTTTTCAAAAAAACGTTTGGGTAGGATTTGGACGTGGTTGCATCATTCTCGCAAGAAATAAAGCTAGGGTTTCTCATTTGTTCTTGTTGGCTGAGTCACCATCCAATGCATCCTTAGTTTAGTATTTTGATTTACTTCATCACATCAGTCACAATTCAGCCATTCGATTTGACATCAAACATGTTGCGGAGGACACAAGAACAGACTCGAATGCATTTTGAGAAAGACGGCACGAGAATAGAGAAGCTTCTTCCAGAACCCAAGGCGGCTGGCATGTCTGACCTCCGCATAGAGTATGGGGGCTGTTTTACATCCTTTTATTTAGTCTACGTCTACAACTCGTTGTCCCTTGTAATTCCTTGAATCAACACACGCACTGTGACAAGGGATGCACCAATACCACTTTTTCCTTGCTGTGTGTACAACCAAGTATAACCTTATACAGTCCAATACACTCAACACAGGTTAAGAGTCATAATATTTGTATGGATGCACTCGTTTTGAGAATAGTGTTGTCATTCCCAACCGTCAATTCTAAACTGAAGCAGAACAATGAACATTTTCAAATATTATCCTGATATCCTGAAGGTAATGAAACTGCGCTCAGCCATGAATGAAAAGAATGCAAATGAAAGTATGATTGTATCTGTTGGTTTTGAGATAACGTAGAGTCTGTGCTCATTGGCCGGATACCTAGCTAGCTAAAGTAATAAAGATATGTCATATCTTGTTGCCTGACACCTGTATCTGAATGGGTTCACATTGTAACTTCCTGTTCAAGAATCTATTCTGTTAAGATTTCTTTCTAATTTGAAGTTGCCACTGGGACCGTTTGACCACCACAGTGACTGAGGTCGATGGCAGTGTGTGCATGAAGTATGCCCCACTACTTTACTTTCATTTGGTCTAGTTTCCTTGAACAAGTCTGGTCGTTTTATGGTCCGTGTTATCTGCTTTATTTGAATATGGCCCTACTGTGTAACCCATGTGACATTCCTTCATTCTATTTTACATAATGCTCTTCTGTCCCCTTACATCTTTACTGCTATGTGTGCTGTTGCAAAGTTATTTGCACATAGAATCCAGATAAGAACAACTTTAAAGACACATTCAGTTGAAAATATTTTATCCTCAACAGGTAATGAAGGACCATTTGAGGAGTATTACAAGTTCGTAAAAATCACTTGTTTGTAAGTCCCTTGTTATTTGGACCTTACTTCCTAGAGTTTTACTCCAAATTCTTTTTTTTAGACTGAGCCTGAAATGTTCATAATTATGAACGTGAGATCTTGATTTCCCTCTGTACTCTGTATTGTTATACTAGTTTTATTAATTCATGCCAACAAAAGTATATAGAATTAGATAAATAACGATGGATGAATCAGTTTGCATAGATGGTTTAAAAACCCAAAGGGGTGTAGACAAGACCACCTTATAAACATTTCTCAATCACAATGTGACAAAGTAACACTGGTGTTCTGCCAAGTCCTCTAATCAGCGGACATCAAACCTTCTTCACACCATCAGACGTCGCTTCTCACCTCTTTCTTTCCCTTCCTCTCTCTTACATCTATCTCTTGCAGGAGGTCAAGGTCAACTGGGCCACAACCCCAAGCAGCCAGAAGAAAGATACGAGCAGTGAGTAGCCTTCTGCAGAAGTTCTCCATGACGTTTCAGGTTAAAAATAAGGTTTCATGGTTTTTCCTTGGAAATGTGTGGGCATTCTCATGTCGATAGATGCATCATTTATTCATTCCCCAGGGGAAATTATGATGTCTACAGCATTGTCCAGATAACCAAAATGAGGAAGTAATAAATCATATCTAGCTAATAATATGTACTGATCGCAGACTATGTATGTATACGTAGCACAACATGGCTTGTACAGCAGATCGTTTTGTTAACATCCATTTTTCTTTATCTACCTCCAGTGAGTTCAGGCTCATGACAGCATTAGCCTTTCTAACGTGTTAAACCTGCAAGCATCCCTTGAGTTGATGGTGTGTCTGATTAAACAACCATAACAGGATGTAGCAGCAGTGTTGGGCAATGTGGAAAATCCATATACAGCATTATATTTACCAATATCGCACTTAAAGTAGACAGTTGACTCAGTTACGTATTAAAAACATAAGACAACACACCTTACCCAAGGGAATTTGTCTTTCTGATTTAGAACAATCACCCTTACACTAAGTAGAGGATCAGGCTCTATCAACTAATTGTTTTCCTGTATATTGATTATGAACGCCTGAACTAAACATGTGAATGTGTTTTTAGGTCACTTTCACGTCTTCGTTGGAGATCTAAGTCCTGAAATCACCACCGATGACATAAAGGCGGCTTTTGCGCCGTTCGGGAAAATATCGTAAGTACATCTTCACGCTGCTCGAAGCAGCAGCTCTTTTTAAACCTTTTCAGTCTGATCCTTGGATCTGGATTCATCTAAACATTTACCCAATACACAGGGTTTGATGCTATAATCCTTTGTGCCATAATCCAGGGTGAGCATTCACACAGAAGCCCAATTCAGATGTCAGAAAGAATGACGCACTAACCCACAAATGGTGACAATAGAGGACATCATAAATCTACAGGACCGTCAGGCAGGCAGCGCCATTCACTAGCCACCTAGTCTAGATGCTGCAGGGTTGAGTGTGTGAGTGCTGCTTTGTCACTCTGGGCTCCTCCAATCCCAAACTATACTGCAATATAGTTGAACAAATCCTAATCTGAAGTACGTATATAATTAATATATCTATATCGATTTCCTATTGCTCTGGATGCACTCATTCAACCCTTACTTTATATAAAACTTGAAATTGTGGAAGATAATCTCACTTGCAGCGTATATTTAACATGGATTTTTGAAGAAATACACGGTTTCATGAAATGGGAGTCCCTGGCCAATGGTTATAGTTGATTATTGCCTTCTGTTTCTTGGCTAACTGTGTGCTGCGTTGGTCCACAGTGATTCCCGAGTGGTGAAAGACATGGCCACGGGCAAATCGAAAGGCTATGGCTTCGTCTCCTTCTTCAACAAATGGGTAAAGGCGCTCCTTAGACTAAGCAATCATTTAAATGTTTGAGAGAACTGAGGTAATATGCCAATAGGTGCTGCTTGTTGACTTAGTCTGGTCAGGGTTTACTGTTGGATATATATCAGCTAAACCAAACACATTTATCTAACAGGGTTTACTCTCAGATTTTAGTGTAGCTGACGCACGACTTTGTGTTTCCTCCGTGTAATCAGGATGCAGAGAATGCCATACAACAGATGGGAGGACAGTGGTTGGGAGGTCGACAGATCAGGACCAACTGGGCCACAAGGAAGCCGCCTCCTAAAACTACCTATGAAAGTGAGTTCACAAAGTGCTGCACCGCCGGCACGCAAAGTCATTCCTTACGGTCAGCGCACTCAGTAAGGTCAAGCCAGGTGAGGTGGCTGGACCATGTGCGCTCTCCCTCTTGACCCTCCGCCAAACACTGGAATTTTATTCCTAGCCTGAATAGTCAATGGACACTGGAGTGAGATTTCCACGCTGCTACTTTATTCAACAGTACTTAACATTGACCATACGATGCCGGGTCTCCACGGCGCTATATTCACTAGTCATACATGAGCAGTAGAACATAGACAGCATAACCTGCACCAACGTGTTACTGATGAGAGTTCTCTCTTGTGGACATGGCACTGTCTGCACAACTCTCAACTCTAGTACAGCACAACAAATCAAGGGAGGCACCACCTTGTGGCGCTATTTGGCATTGCAGTAATACCACATTTACTAGATCATGTGTGCGAAAGTCGAGCAATGGTGGAACTTCATCAGTCAGTCAGCGTTTATAGGTCCAGGCAAAAAAAGCTGCTTGACTATAGTTTTATTTTCTCAGCACTCAGTAGGTCTGTGTTTTTGTATCAATTATTTACATTTCATAATGGAATAGTAAGGTCGGGTTCCAGAGCATAAGCCCCTAAAATGCACTTTTACTAGTGGTGTAGAGAACACAGGCAGCGGTCTAATGTACTGTGGGGGGGATGTCAGATGAGTCACCCCTCACCTCGCTGATAACAAGCAAAAGAAGTGCACAGGCCTGAGTGCTTGTTTTAGTATCGGGTGCATTTTCCTGTTATGGTTCAGGTCCATAGAAGCCAATGAATACAAAGCCATTAAAGATGTCATCTAAGCGTTTTGTTCCAAAGTGAGATATCCACCATTTGAAGAAAGGTGGGGAGAAATAATTACTTGCACAATCTCAGAACACAGAGTCTATTATCGTCATCGATAGTAGACTCTGGGGGAAACTCCCACTGTGTCTGGGTTATCCGCTCCAGCCAGCGGATCCGAAGAACGACTTCCTCTTCCGGACGCCGGTCATTTAGTTTTTAGTTTCTAGTTTTTAGACCCGCGGATAGTGACTTCCTCTTCTGGGGACCGGGCATCTGCCGGACGTTTTACACTCCAATTGCTTTGTTTAACATATTTGCTTGACAAACGCGTTGTGTTAGCTTGCTTGCCAACAGGATATGGCAAAAGTTTGATATAAAAAATGACCGTGAAAACTAAAAACTAAATGACCGGCGCCCGGAAAAGGAAGTCATTATCCGGATATCCTGGCTAGACCGGATAACCCAAAAATAGTGGCCCTTGCCCCCGGAGGCCCCAGAGGACGGTCATCAGACTGATTGAGCCTCTGGGTTCCGAGATTGCTTAAAGCAATCTTGGGCCATTTTCAACCTTCTTTGACCCTATTTGCCCATCGTTTTCCATCATGCCAGTCTAATCTGATCAACATCTCATCGCTTTACTAGAAAGCTACTCGTGTCTTGCTTCCCTGGGTGCACAGTGCTCCAATTAAGTCAAAAATCAAATCCCAAAGCACCTAAAGCATGTCTATCAATAAAGGGATGTTCACTCTGTAATGACAACACCTACATTTAATTTTCAGTTAATCCATGAGCTGACGGCGTTCACTATGTTGTACTACTTTGCACAGGTGCACATGTAGACAGGAAGTCGGCCAGCCACAGGTAAACAAGGAAGTGCTCAAGCAAAGGTAGCATCAAAACTGTATGAGAAAGTTAAGCAAAACAAAAGTAGCTCTATAATGAAGCAAAAGACGAGACTTGGGTCCGAATGGATCGGTGTGTTGGAAAAAGATGGGAAAACAGAGTCCAGGGTCAAAAATGGTCGGAGTTATGCTTAACGACCCTTGATGAAAAACACAGATATGCATAATCGACACTTTTCTTATCATAGTCAACGACATGTACAGTTAAGATTTTATTCACTGTGGGGGGAAAAATCCTCAGGACAAAATGCAAACAAATGAAATGGAGAATCGGACTGCATACCTGACTATTTCTTTCTTGATAAGCAGCAAATAGCAAGCAACTATCGTTCGACGAGGTGGTGAACCAATCCAGCCCCAACAACTGCACCGTGTACTGCGGGGGAGTCACAGTGGGTCTCACAGGTGAGTCATAGACCTTCCCTGACATCCAGCTGCAATTTCCAAAGCTGCTCTCACACATGGAATATTAATGCGGCTTTCGTTGTTTATAGAGCAAACGATGAGACAGACCTTCTCGCCCTTTGGCCAAATAATGGAAATCCGTGTTTTCCCAGATAAAGGCTACTCATTTGTGAGGTAAACCCGCACGGCCCGATGGATGTCAGATTAGCCGTGAAGACTGGACTTTAAAATTTGAACCCGGAGAATGTCACGAGTTTGAACAAGCTCATTTGTTGAACGTCTCTCTCTCCCGTGTGCAGATTTAACTCCCACGAAGGAGCAGCTCACGCCATTGTTTCTGTAAACGGCACATCCGTAGAGGGCTACGTCGTCAAGTGTTACTGGGGCAAAGAAACGACCGACGTGGTCAGCCCCGTACAGCCGGTACAGGTGCCCCAGGTATGTAAGAAGCACGAGGATACCTACGACTCGTCTTATCGCGCTCACCCTTTTTCGACGCAGAAACTGACGGGTATTATTGTGCGTCTCAGCAGAACAAAGTTGGCTTCACGGCGCAGCCCTACGGCCAGTGGGGGCAGTGGTACGGTAACACCCAGCAGATCAGCCAGTACGTGCCCAACGGGTGGCAGATGCCCACCTACGGAGTCTACGGGCAGACCTGGAGCCAGCAGGGCTACAAGTGAGTATTAGAGCCTCCCCCCACCTCCACCCCCCCGAGAGGGAAGGAACAGCATTGGAATGATATACGACAGTGGTTCTCAACCAGTCTGGCCTTGGGACCCACATTTTCTCATGGTCATTAAGTCGTGACCCACTTTTATAGTTTTCAAGCCGAGCAAATTCATTTCTCAAGGAAATCATGAGATTTCCAATCATGAGATTTCCTTGAAGATTCAGGAAAGGCTTGAGCATCTGTTCGCTGATAAATTATCATATAAACCCGTTTTCTACAACCTAAAAGTGTCAAAACTGAAAACTGAAACTTGATTTTGTTTTTTTTGTGTTTGAAATAAACAGGATTTATAGATTACTGCTTAAAAGCATGGTGTTTAATACTTTTGCATTAAAAAATACTTTTTTTACCACTCACCATTCAGAAGGAGGCCGCGACACACTTTTGGGACCCACCAGTAGAGAAACACTGATTTAGAACATAACATTGGTGATGAGGATAGAGTTTCCCCTTTCCTGGCACTGCCTGGTCAGCCTCCTACTCCGTGGACTCTCTGGCATGACTCTACGATGAGCTCTCGGATTGACAGATGTGGGCAGGGCACGGAAAACGGCCAG